>JADLSH010000006.1:0-234924 GCA_016169945.1 Trachythela sp. YZ-2020 | reverse complement strand
GAAAAATTATTTATATTATTTTAAGTTTGAATCGCCTTTATGTTGATTTTTATTGTAGTATTGACTTATTATGGTGAACAGATTTGATCATTTGCCTGATCACATTTTTCTTTAAATTGTTTGGCTAGTTGAATTCTATCATTCAATCTGATTGGTTGTTGTGGTGAAGAGCTTCTATCTGATTGGTTTAAAAATGATTCGATAATACTCAAAATGATGCGAGCAAAGCTCAAAATAGTGCGATTTGGGAATTATTCGCACTATTTTTGACAAATCAGATTGCAAGAAATGCCATTGATTTCAAAATGAATATAATAAAGTGTAAAATTCAACCTTGGACATTTCACAAAACGTCAAAACGTTTTAAACTTCGCCTTTGAAGTATAATTTCTAAAATTATGTTGGTTCTTATTCTACACATCGCCAACTATTTCGGTCATCTGTCAAACATTTAGGGCAGCGGATTTTCCCACTATTTTGAAATTCCAATATGGCGGCGAGAAAGAGAAGCGTGCTTGACTGCAAGCAATTGAATAGTTTTTCACTTTTTCGTCTGTTGTACTATATGATACAGCGCCCGACAAGGTGGGTTTGATATCCTCACATTTAGTTCTCAATTTTACGTTTGAATTTTGGTATTAATTGTAAATTTTGGATTAGCTTTCACACACTTAACTTAATTAACTAATATTTCGATTAATATTTCTAAGTGTATCGTATTAAGTGGGACAGCTGACCGCTGGAAAGTTCTACGTGGGAGCCTAGCGATCATCTCAATGAAGAATTATTAAAGTGAGCTCTAGACACGATTTTTCAAATTAAAAAAATATATATTGTGCAATAATTAAACCTGATAGTAAAGTTTTGTCGTCTTATATTACAGAAATGTCGAGTAACTCGCTTAATTGATAAATATAATACTGCCGTCTGTTCGATTGTTTAACTTTTCATATTGCATTCAGCAAAACTTTGCTATTGTATGTGAAACACAAATAACTACTCTCCTGACTCAATTACTCTGTACTTCTAGAGGTTATCAAAATCCACCAAAGGGATGCTCTTCAAGACTGCATGAGGCAAGCCGCCAGTTTTATCAAGGCATTCTGTGCAGTCTGAAGTCCAAGTCCACAAGCCCAAGATACATTCATATGGAACTGGACATTTGTGTTTCATCACACAAGGAAAAGGTATGGACTCTCACCACAAAGAATACAGACTGTACTCTATCGAAGACATGTCCCGCTTGCCACTTCCTGAACCTTAGTTCTTCCGGATTATATAAAAAACGAAACATAATCATTGTTTTTGAGCGAAAACCAAGGCAAAACAGTTTCACTCTTCGTGGCATCGTAGACTATCCAGAAGACAAGGACTGGAAACGCCATTGTTTTGCGCGTGCTGTCCGTGATACGGCCTGTAGAACAACAATGGCGAGTGTTTTTGTAGTTCGAAATAATACGCATGCATTCAAAGGTGATTTTTGGCTTTGGTAATCCCAATAGAACTTTGAAAAGGCGATAGCTGCATTGACATTTATATTTTTGGTCAATATATATAAATGGAAAACCCTGAAATATATTCAAAGTAAAGTTACAGGGTTTGAAGTAGGTGTGTACAGCGACAACAACAAGGACTAGTTTTTGTAGTTCAAAATAATACGCATGCACTCAAAGGTGACTTTTTGCTTTGTTAAAGCCAATAGAAGTTTAAAAAAGCGATAGCTGCATTGACATTTATATTTTTGTTCATTATATATAGATAAGAAACCCTAAAATATGCTTAAAGTGAAGTTACAGGGTTTGAAGTAGGTGTGTACAGAAACAACAACAATGGCGAGCTTTTTGTATTTCAAAATAATACGCATGCACTCGAAAGTGATTTTTTGTTTGTTAGACCCAAGAGAAATTTGAAATAGCGATAGCTACATTCACATTTCCATTTTTGTTCAATATATATAGATGAGAAACCCTGAAATATACTTGAAATTAAGTTACAGGGTTTGAAGTAAGTGTGTACAGAAACAACAACGAAGGCGGCTATTTTGTAGTTCAAAATAATACGCATGCATTCAAAGGTGATTTTTTGCTATTAATTCCAAGAGAACTTTGAAAAAGCGATAGTTGCATCGTCATTTCTATTCTTGTTTAAAGTATGTAAATGAGAAGTCTTGAAATTTATTTGAAGTGAAGTTACATGGTTTGAAGTAGGTGCATACACTAACAACAACAATGGCGACATTTTTGTAGTCAAAAAGGGAACGCACGAATTCAATGGTGTTTTTTAGCTTTGTTAAACCATAAAAAAGTTTGAAAAGTCGATAGTTGCATCGACATTTTTATTCTTGTTTAAAATGTGTAAATGTGAAGTCCTGAAATATATATAAAGTGAAGTTACAGGGTTTGAAGTGAGGACAACATAAATTGCGATCCTCTCGTAGTTGCGCAAACAGAAGAGTGAAAAAACCTCGTTTGTACAAGATTGGCATATCGCACAAAGTTGTAACTACCCTATTTGCATTAACATTGCATATGAGATGATAAATATATGTTGTAAAAGACAAGTGATAGCCTTTTCGTCGAGTTCCAATGTTTGAAAGTAAACTACTTATGTACGGATGCTTTTACGTGCGCCATTTTGATGTACATGCTACGACAAAACTGGATTATGATTAAGATTTATAGTCAAAATGGAAAAATAAAAACGCACTTACCTTGGCAATAACTCTGTGCTTAAGGGCACATAAAAAAATCAATATTAAATGAGATGTGCTTGGATTTAAATAGGCCAAATTACCAAAGGATTCACGTTTTTATTTGTTCTTCACAGTAGTGGTTCTGAGGCTTAGACAAGTCAGACCTAAAATATAATAAAACATACATGGGTATGTTGCAGTGTGGTTGCTGTATGTAAGATAACATAATTATTTAGGTTGTTATTTTATCCATGAACTATTGCAGAATGTAGGAACACAGTTAATAGACTAACCTGGTTTGGCTGGCCGGTAAACTTCAAAGCAAAATCGCAGCGGGTGGCATTTATGTTGAGGCTCAAAGAAAACAATTGTCACGTGATCTTTTTGGTGCATTCCACACTAGAGATTTATAGAGGATTATATTACAGTGTTGCGGTTTTCATCAAATTTTGCGGAAATTAACATTAAATCGCCGTCTTTTAATAGTTTATTTAAAGAGGAATAATGGAGGAAAGTTTGGAGGCGATTGAGGCTATTACTGAGCCAACAGAAGCGAATATTGAGGCAAGCAATGTCGCCGAGGAGTGGGCATTTCTCGAAGGAGAGCTATACGAAGAAGAAACGTTGCCGTTCAACTTTGAAATCGCCATGGCTGTTCTTGAAGAGGACCAGGCCAGGAAGATATAGAAACTGATTTCGTAGAAGCGTTAGCGGAGATAGTGGGCGAAAAGCAGTTTCTTTGTGATAGTTGCGACAAGGTTTGCAAATCCAATGCTGGCTTGACCAGGCATGTGAATGCAAAACATCGCGATAAAGCTAGTACTACGCAAATAAAGACATCCCCGCACTGACAAAGGACGGATTAATCTCCATCGTGGATAAAGTGAAGTCCAAAATAATTGAGGAAGGTTATTGGGACCTTGAAATAACGTCGGATTTGGGGAAAATCACCTCGAACGATTCTCTGTTCAACGCTGTACTGCCGATATACGAGCGATTTTGTGGGAAACGAAACCAAGATAAGTTTCTCACAGAATTCTATGAACTTATCCCCACATCATGTGCCCTCTTGAAGTGCACAAATCAGTCATTATGTAGCCTTGTGATGATCTCCATGACAGACCACTTAGTGGCTTTGTTTAAGTCTGGACATACTAGTCAGCAAAAGCCTTCAAGTGACAACCCCCCAGAACTAAGTGAACATGAACGTGGACCCTTGTCTTACATTGCTGGGTACCTATTATCAAAACTCCAAAAGAAATGTTCAAGTAAACCCAATGACGAGCTCCAGACATTATTGCAAAATATGAAATGTCCTGGTGTTGAGAACACCTATATCGATGCTCGCAATAGAGGTGGACTTGTGACACCATTCAAGGACTTGGTGGAGACTGTAGAGATTGTCGAAGTAATATTTCGACAATTTATTGCCAACCAAAAAGATTTACTGAAGAAAATTCCATGCGACACCTTGTGCAATGATGCACTTGAGTCACCATTGCTCAAATCACTGTTGGAAAACATTTTGGACGGATGCAACCAAGAGTTGTCGAAACAAACTACCAAGCTTTGCCTGGAAAACATTATAAAAGTATATTTAAAGGTCCGCAGCTTTTCATATGCAAAAGACTACATAAGCAAATTTAAAATTCAACAAAAAGCAGCAAGGAGCAAAGGACTGCATATACTGTACTTTCATTGCAACTGGCATATATTGCATAATGCATACCATACTAAGTAATCAGTGCATTTTGAACTATTTTCAAACATATTTTAATTAGGAATATATGAAAACACTGTTCATATGAGATTATATATATAGATCAATGTTAAGGCTATTTTTGGCCAAAACATAGTGGCTGAAGGATTGATTGCAAGTCTGAGAATAAAGTATTTCAATCAAAGCTGATTTGTCAGAGAGTGAGGTGTTGCTCAAAATACCATTGAATTATATAGAATACTGGGTAGCTGATTTTCAATATACAAGGCAGACTTACAACCATAAGCCAGAATTTGATGTAGCAGCACACTGACTGGATCTTACCATCAATCAGTGGGTCACTAATTAATAAGTCATTACTTTACCCTCAGAACAACATCAAGTTTCTGGCCTGACATGAGATTTCAGTAGAACTTCTATTAGACCAAAATCCAGCATACTTTGTACATATTTGCAGTTATATAGTTTATCATTAAAATACATATAAATCTACACTGTCACTGCATTCAATACTTATCTATATACTATAGCAATCAAATTTATAGGACCAAAACCATTGATCGCAAAACAAAGACATTTGAAAACTCAATATTTGAGTGATAAATAAACCGTATCAAAATCTTGGTTTGTGTATCACTCAAATATTGAGTCTTAAATGTATCTTGTTCAGAGTTTGCTTTGTATTATAGATTTGTACAAGACCTTTAAAACAATTTCCATGCACTTATAACTAACTGTCTGTTGTCTCTTGTTCATAGTTTGCTTTGTATTATAATAGCTTTACATGAGACCTTTAACATAGTTCAAAATTATTTTCATGCACTTTTCTTTTTTCTAGTTCTCTTCTTTAAAGGCTCGTCACTAACAGCATGCCACTTTTTCTTACCATATCTTCCCCCTGAATTTCCACTTACTGATGGGGCAATGTCTCTCTGAGCAGCAAGGGTTAGGTCATTGTATCCAAACTGTTCTGCAGAAGGATTATCTGACCGCCCTCGCAGAGTTCTCTGATGGCCGAAGTAGTCCTCAATAACATCTTGCATGAAGCGTTCTGAAAGAACATACGAGAGTCCTTCAGAAAGGAGAAACTTTATGGCTTCGATGTGCGAGTGGACGGTTATCTTGAAACCTTCATAGGTCTGGCGGGACAGAAACATCTTTTCCCTTTGAATAGGTTTGTATGGACCATCTCTTTCGGCAACACTTGCTCTCCAGTCTTCCAAGTACTTCAGGAAAAGTATCCTTCATCCAAACAAGACGGTCATCATCAGGGCTTTCGTAGGGCTTGACCCGATTATTTCGCTTTCTTTCATGCTCTGACATTACGACTCTGACATAATGACCTGACATTCGAAAATTCAAAAAAATCATTGATCATCTGGCAGAACATTGCAGTGCCAACAACACTTGGATCTTCACTCTCCAGCAAACAAGTTGAAACAGTTCTACTCAGGACCTGAACAGCCAGTTTTACCTTAATCATAATAATATACATTAGTAAAATTACATAGGTGATTATTGAAAATTCTCAACGCTGATTGGTTGCGCTACCTCTGATTAATACGCGATAATCACCTATCTGATAAACGAGAGCACGCAATACCTTTTTTTGTTGCCACAAATATTTTACCAGTAAATATCTTATTCTATGAAAATGTACTTACATTGATGCATGATGTTAAAAATAGAGTTGCACCAGTAAATATCCTCAATCTTTTCCAGAAAACGTCAGATATTCATTCTTATAATACTCGTTCTTCAAAGTCAAATAATTTTTACATTAAACAATCGAAACTAGAAATTCAACGAAAGTCTTTTTCTCATGTTGGAGTAAAATGGTGGAATGAGGTACCATTTTGCATAAGAGAATTGCCAAAAAGAGCATTTAAGAAAAGGATACGTAGTATCCTTTTGGACATTTTACAAAATGAAAACACTTATCCGGACATAGAGTCGCTCAGCTGTAAAATTAAGAAAAGATCATGCAATGAGGCCTCAAATTGAAGCATTATTATAATTAAACTCCTACTTTTTTTCCTGTTCTTGATATACAGTATATCATTTATTTCCTTCCTAAAAACGTTAAGTTTATTAATGTGTAATTTTTTTGAAAATTATTTCACATTATGCATATATACTTTGCTATATAATTAATGGCTTTGTAAATTAATATTTATTATAAATTGTGTGTTATTATTGTATAGACAAGTCCGCCTCGACTAGCTTTTAGCTATTAGCGGCCTTGTCTTATTATTGCTTGTATTTATGTTATTATTGTTTGAATAAATTGAAAATTGAATTGAAATTGAATTGACCTAAAGCGTTTTTAAGCTGCTTTATCGTAAATATTCAATTAAAATATTTTTGAAATGTGCATTCTTTATTTTTTTCCAAATAATCACCTATGTAATATTACTAAAACAATTATTCGCCTCGACTTCGTCTCGGTTTTTATTCACCGTTATTCACCTTGCCTTCGGCGAATAATTGTTAAATATTTAATATAAAGGTTAACTTGATCAGCCAAGCAAAAGTAGCTGCTATGATAGAGATAAAAATTAAGAGCTAAAATCCTACTGTCGATGCAATAGAAGTGTTGATAAAATATTGCACGAATTCAGTTCATCATTTTCAAAAATACATTTGATAGAAAATTGCTCAACTTCCTGTTTACTGGCATGCTTGTTTCCAATTGGTCAATCCGTCACTGAAACGAATAGCCATTGGTCCATTCACACAAACAGGAAGTTGAGCAATTTTCCATAAAATGTATTTTTCATATTGATGAACTGAATTTCGTGCAAAATTTTATCAACACTTCTATTGCATCGACAGTAACTAACAAATTATACAATTCTAATCTAATCTAAAATAGAGTTTGTACCTTCATCTTGGAGTATCCAGTCAACAGAACATGATCCAGCGTCAGTTTGGGCAATCTGTGCAAAGCATACTGCTGATTCTGGTGGAACAGGTCAGCAATATGCCTAAACAACAGATACAGACCGTCATTCCACATGTACCGACTACACGAGCATGAGCCAGAGTTGTAGAGACAGTTTCTGGTGGTCTTGATCAAATGAGGCACATCCGCAAAGAAATAGATCATCCGAGCCAGAAAGAAGAGGTTGGGTGTCTTGTAAACAGGGTTTTTTTTAACGTGCAGTTCTACACAAAATGTGCAGTTCTAAATCAATTTGTGCAACTCTAAAAAATATTTTGTGCAGTTGAAAAAAATACGAACTTTCAGGATATGGATATTTATTGTAGAAAACTAAAGTAATCGAAGGAATAAATGGAATACATATAGCTTCAATAACAAAAGCAGTACCAGAATTTCTCATAAAAAACTCAACAATATAATTTTTGTTGACAATTTTCTACATCGTTTCTATTTGAAGGGATGAGAATCAGTTAATGAAAGTTTAATAAGAAAAAAATGGTGCCATTTGCGCGAGTTGAATTTCATGCTATGACATGTCGCAGGGCCTTTTTTAATTAATATACTGGGGGGCCAAAGCCCCCCCAGCCCCAATGTTAGCCCCAGTAAACTATCCACCCAGTGAAGGTCCCTTTTGTCCAAAAGTTTTTAAGTTTATAGGTCAGAAGAAAGTTATGATATTCTCATAACAAAGCATTGCTTTTACACCAAAAGCTCAGTCTGTTTAGATGGGATATTTCAAAAAATGTCTCTGAAAATGCAGGAAATCAAGCCACAGAAACTCAAAAATACAAAAATTTTCTGGGGAGAACCCCCAGACCCCCAACCACATCCACACACCCTCAATATACCACATTCTTGTTAGGTCCCTTTCGTTGATGCCCCACTAACCATTTCTTGAAAAAGGCCCTGGCATGTTGGGACAGTATGACAAAATGTGCAGTTCTAAATTTTTCTTAAAAAAAACCCTGCTTGTAAACAAGACCATCAGGTAGTGTGCCACCGAGCTTGATGTGGAGTGCAAAGAATTTCCGGTTAGGGGAAGCACCATCATTGACAGCTGCTATTACCCACAATTTTTCTGTTGTTTCAAGCACTCCAACCACTTTCCAAAACAATGGAAGCAACTGAAATGATGTCACATTGCCAGTAAAATAATAGGCAACAACATGCTTCAAATTGGTGCAAAGCCCCCTAACCAAGAAAGGCAGTGCATGGGATACAATAGGGATATCTTCATCCACATTGGCGAAAGTGGTTAACGGATCCCCAAGATCAATGAAGCCAATCAGCTCACCGGACGTTTTGTCGAAAACAAGATTTTCCTGAATCTTCATCTCGTCCATGATGACCGCAACATACTTTTGGATTCCAGTAAACTTTGAAGATTTCTCTTTCAGTTCTTCAATGTTCTCTTTAATAATGCCCGCTCCAGGTTTAAAATAGTTCTTGTAACCACGAAGAACACGTTCACTGGGTAATATAAGAGCTCCACTGTCTCTAAGCTCTCGATATGCAGAAGGAGATTTGCAGTGTATAGATAGTGCGAATCGGATCATTTGGGGATGATACCTGCGTCCCATTTTCTTTGTTTTCAGCAGGTGGATTTGTTGTTCCCAAAAGAACTTCATGTGTGGGGTGGAATCTAGATTCTGTCCACTCATGATGGTCAATAGATCCTTCTCGAAGGGCTCACTCTCACTCACCGAATTCTTCTCTATTTGTGCTTGTTGGTTTTTAACTTTCGCCTCAAGTTGCTTACACTGCAAACGATTAGCTACCACTGTTGCTCTAAGCTTTTCAGAGCTACAGGCAGCCAGGGGAGCTTTAGCTTTAGCTTTAGCAGGGGCACTAGAAGAACGTTTCTTTCGATTTTGTTGCACTAGAATCTTCTTTTGTACCTGCTTATATGGATCACAAATCACTTGCTCTCCATCAAATTCTCTACCAAGTAGGAGCTGGCAATCCACACAACGAAAAACTACCAGAACTCCAAAATTTGACTCCATATCGATGCTCTTTAGAATGGAATGCCGTACAACATCAGAATCGCTAAAGGACGAATGGCTTGTGTCACCAGGATCTTTAGCAATAGACTGAATATACTCATCGTGGCGTGATCCTTCGCATATGAGATATTTCTCATCTTTGATGGATTGCAAAAGTTCAACAACTCCAGCAGAGTCAATTCGTCGTCGGTGCGTAGTGTACAAAGGATGAATATCAGGTAGTTGCCAATTGTAAATATGTAGCGAAAATTGCAAGCACGAATCAACATGTAACACGTATCTTGGAATTGAGTAAGTTGTGACCGAAAGTTCAATTCTAATCTCCGTGTTGTTGCACGTTGTTATGATCCATGGATCAGGTATAATTTCCCTTATTTTATCGGCAAACTCTTCGAAGCTTTCATCAGGGAGTAAATCACTTCCCATCTCAACAGGTGGCGAAGATTCTGAAGTCGAAATACCCTCGCTAGCTTCCGCGGTATTTTGTCGCAAGAGAGGCCGTCGTGTTTTTGCCTTCGACTAGTGGCTTCTTAAAGGAAGATTTTCTGTAGGAACAGCACCGGTTTCTAAGGATTTTCTCTTCGCATCTACAAAATAAATGAACGTAAACTATAAACAGACAGTCTATCCAATGTTAAAATGTCGCTCACTTAAAAAGATAGTGTTTGCGTCAATCTTTTTCTTCAGCTCTGGTGTCATTTCCCTTGTCCTAAGAATTACTCGAAGCCTTTATTTGCGAGCATCCGTCTTCAATTTCACTGTAACCTCGGAGTCGCCTCGCCCGGGAAAAGGTATTTTAAATAGTGAAATATCACTCTTTCGACTAGTTGAACAGCCAAACAGAGCACAGTTGGCACCTGGCATTGTGTGCCAACCGTAAAACACTTAAAATTTGCGACCCAATGAGGATAACTTTGCAGTTTTCGAACAGAAGTACTTCCCAGCAATACAAAACTCTATTGTGTTTTCACGCCTATGCACCAAACAAATCACGTGACGCGAATAACAGAAGAACAATAACATATATTGGGGGTGTGGTCAGCTAGCCAAACCAGGTTAGTCTATTAACTGTGGTAGGAAGTATTATTTCTAACGTTTTGCCGTTGTGAATTGTACACCAAATGCAAGCATGATCAGATGTCGCTCCTATCATGCCAAGAAGAACAAAAGGAACTGCAATTTAAATTACAAGAAAATATTAAGAATATCGGAGGAGTTTGAACAAAATAGACTGGCATTGTGGGCGCTGGGCGCACACTGGGCGCTGATTTCAAATTCCAGGGGTGGACATGGAGGCATTTATTCGAGAGAGCGCACATATTATAGAAAGTGATAGACACTAGCAAATGTTTTCATTGTCGATTAGGTGGGAGTCCAGGGTAGGTTGTAGGGATAGCACAATGTAGGTAAATAAGTTTCTCTCAACCTGAAAGAGAGAAATAAAACTTCTCCACGTTTCTCTATTTATATCTCAGATTACCTTATAGTCCTCCCAAAAAATCTCAACTGAGATATCATGTTGAAAAACATTGACTTTTCCTTCCTTGATGATCTTGTTTATTTTACCAAAAAGCATCACAATTGAATTTTTCAGCAGATCATAACTCTCGCCTCCTTTGACCACCTTCCTGTAAATAGTGTAAGCACATATACAGTATCATTCGAAATTATCACTTGGTGCTGCTATGCAAACTATACCTTGATAAGCATTCTAGTACATATTTTGGACCCAGAACCTACCTTTCGAAGACATGACGTAAGCACTTTCAAGCAAAGAGAAAGACATGACAACAAAGCTAGTACGCCGGGTCATTTGGGCTCCATCACCACTGATCTTTACTCTGAGTTTACCATTGGTCTGTTCTTTGTACTGAGTAGGATCAATCTATAATATAACGCATAACTAGAAATACATGCTTGCAGTAACCCCTCGCAACCTGACACTACATTCCAAAACATTACCATTACTAAGCTTTTTCATCACAAAATCTGCTATGCAAAGGTGGTAGACGAGTCGGATATCTGGGTTCAAAGCAAAAGTTTGGCTTGGAAAACAGAATTGGATCCCTGGCACACACCCCTCTTCACGACGCACTCAAAGGCTATCGCCATATGAAATGTTTTACTTGACGTAATCTCTGTGTTTTCCTTCATTTTAAATGTGCCATTTTGATCAATACTGTAATTGTTTGGAAAGAAGAGTGGATGGAAACAATAATGTTTTGGGAAATTTATTAAGAAGAGGAAGCACAGTAGCCATGGCAACACGATTAATAGTATAAATTTCTTTACAAAACAATTAAACAGGTTACAAAAGCTGCAAAAATAAACAAAATTTATTTGTTTTAGCCATAGAAATATGAGATATATGTGGTAGGTATGTTCTTATGCATTCTATGAGCTTCAAATTAATGTTTAAATGCAACCTTCCGTTAACTAAAACGTTTCGAAAACTTTGTAAAACTAAACTGTCTTTTACCGATAAATTAGTTTTTGAAATGAAATCAGATGAAAATATACAAATTTTCTCGTGAAATGATTTCGCTTTCCTTTTAATTTGGAACTTTTTGAAAACATAAAATATAGGATATCATATTTTTGGAATAAAATGAAAATATATGTAAATAAAACAACATTTAGGGGCTTTAAAATACTTCAACAATTATAAGAAACTTGCCATATTTTTTCGACCATCTATCTCTATTTATCCTTTTTATAAAGTATAAACGATAAATTCGTTCCGCCGCTTTTCCTGAAGTCCCAAAAAGCGATATATAAGTTATAATTCAGACTTACTGATACTCATGTTTTTTTATAATTCGCTCATTCCACTCGATCCTAACAAAGATCAGTGAGATGACCACCCATCACACCCATGAAACATAGCCATGCGCCCGCAAAACTTGATGAACTTTAGATTTCCCATACCTTCCCTTATTTCCCGGGTGTAATAAATAGCAGAGCGGAATTAGTACCCTCGCCTCGGACTATCGCCCGGAACGGCGCTTCGCGCCGTTGACTCGGAGATTAATTTTATTCAGTTTTTTAATAAATATTAAATAATAATATATCTTCAAGGGGAAATTAATTTCACCACTCAAGCTGTTAGACATACATGGTTCCAGAATGACAATTTCAGAAATGTATCACATATTTGCCTGTTTACATGACTCTGTGTAAACAGATAGAACCATGCAAAATTTCAAATGTTGGGACAGTTCCAAATCCCAAATTTGTCCTAATCCATGCATAGTGCTATTAATTCATAGCGTGATTTTAGTTAAACAGCTCTTTCCTCATGCCTTGTAAACACAACAGTGAATATCATCTACCATCTACCATCTACCATCTAACATGTACCATCAACATAAAATGTACTTGCCTGATTCCTTTTTGCCATCTTTAATTCATCTTCAAAGTCAAGCTGGGCACCCTCATCTTCTCCTGGTGTGCGGCTGATGTGACACAAGCTGTTTAGGTTGGTTTTGCATTGCTTAACCAGTAAGAGCGAGGTAGCTCGGCACCACCATCTGTCATGGTTAACTCATGGTAAACAGCCTCCCCAATGCAGAACTTATCCATAATGAAGAGTGTCTGTTGCACTTTTTCTTTTTCGTCGTCAGAGAGATCGCTGTATGTTTTTTCCTTCCAATATCTGTTTGATACTCAATTGTATGAGACATGCCAGTTTCATCTCTAAATTCTACAAAGCTGAGCTGAAGGCCAAATGTATCAGCAAACCAAAGCGACTTCTCAACAATTATGTATGATTTAAGTTCCCGTATCTTTCGACGCTGTTGTCTTTCCTTGATTTCAGAAATGTTTTTGCCACAGTTCCTGACTCCCTCTTGCTCTGTAATCTTGTCCAAGTACATCGACAAATTGGCATTCTCCTTCTTGAGATTCTCAATGTCAACAAATGCTCCTGCCAATTTCTCACCACTTGCTTTCCTAAGCTCCTCAGCTTCCAATAAGCTCTGATACAGCTCATTGCAGCGTTTATGAATGCTCTTATTTTCTCCTTCTAGGTCTTGTTTTTTCTTGGCCTTCAGCTCGCAAAGTTCGCGCTCAACGTCAGCTGCCCTGCGAAGTTCACATTGGCGGATTGCGATGCTTTTGGTTGCATTTCCAAATTTTACTGCAGCACCACCACTTTTCCCCTTGAGTTGCTTTTGGCGGCCGAAGCAAGTCTTCTCAGATGGTCCTCGATTGTTTTGCTGTCCTTTTTTATTAAAATAGCGTAGTTTTCAGCAAGGAACAGTTAAGTATATACAATAATGTGAAACAGTTCGCTCCTGTAACTGAATGCAGTGTATTCTTAAAGTCTTGCCATCTCTTCAGAATTTGGTTGGCAACATGTATCGTAAATGCGATTTCTTCGGTACTGACACACTGTCTTTTCACATGTTGAAGGCTATGATTCTGAGCTGCTTGCGAAGAAGCCAAAGTTTAACCTTTCATTTTGGCAAACCCTCGAGCGATTATAGATCATCGGTAATGGATCTGTAAAGATTGACGATATGCTATATTTCTGCTTCGTTGTTTGTAAATCGTGTAGCGTCGATAGACTCATAGGCTACAATATTTGGTACATGGAAAGGAAAGGTTAGTAAAAGTTTTCGAGGTCTTATTTTTGAATTGCAAAGTATACAAATGATATTATAATTCCCTTCCATGTTGGAAAATTTAAAAATATCATTATGTTCCGCTCTGTTGCCTTACTATTCCGCTCGATTTCCAATCTATTGTAAGGTAATTTTATTTGCCATTTTGTTTTGACTATTGGAGAAATCCCCTTTTTAGGGGGCTCAATGGCCGGGATAGTTGACGATGACGTTTTTGATTTAATGCAGTGTGCAGAAAAGACAGCAATAGTAGACGTTCAATAGTTCATTTTAATTATGATTACAAATTTGCCATTTGCCTTGGTGTATCGTGTATTTGCTTGTATTTAATTTAAGCCGTGTGGCTCGAGCTGCTCAACGATCTTTCGCAAAATTAAAAAAATAATCATACTAAAATACCTTTTAGGTATAAATTATCAATGTTGTATTAACCGCACAGAGTCACCTACGCCTTTTCGAATTCACAAGCTATACTGCATGCCAATAGCAAGTATAGAAAATAGACACTTACCCGTTTAATTTAAAGCGCTTCAAAACTGCAAAATTTTGTCGTTTTTGAGGGTTTTTTCTGTTTTTCTTCAAATTTTCATTTACGTTGTTTTGGGGACATTATTTTTCCACATTTTGCGATGACCCGAGTTTAATGAAAACGTTTTTTGAATTTTTTTTGAAAAATGGCAGTCAATCCAAATGTGAGGTTCTTAAGGTGACTAGGAACATTAAACCTACTATTCAGTCTGAGTACAATCTGAAGGACACGCCCATCACGAATACAAATATCCAGAAAAGTCTTGGTGTTATCGTAACATCCGACCTTAAATGTGTCTATGGTTTGTGCTAAAGCTAACAAAATGCTTGGTTTCGTTAAGAGATCTTTCATGGACATTCGGAATCAGAACACTCGCCTTGTGTTATACAAAGCAATTGTAAGGAGTCAGTTGGCGTGCTGTTCCAGCTTTGGTCCCTACAATCTGTCTCGTTGATTCTTCAAGCTGAAAATGTTCAACAACGTGCAACGACATATATTTTGTCACTTCCTTTTAGATCAGATGTATCTCACAAAGATAGATTATTAAAAACGGGATTGCTACTTTTATGTTACTGGCACGAGTACCTGGACTTAGTTTATCTGTTCAGAAAGTTGGTTTTATCTGAGGACCCAAATATTCAAATAAGAAGATCACATCGCTTGACCAGACAAAACAATGGAACTAGTCAAATAACTTTAAACGTTCCAAGAATCCAGATGGTAACTTTTCAAAACAGGCCAAAAGGGATTTCGCGGAGGTTTTCCGCTCCCTGTTGTGTTTCTCCGCCCTCTTGTTCTCACTTCAAACTGTAAGCCAATCAGATCGAACCTCATCAAAGTACTTTTGGCAAGGTGCTCTGGGCAAGGTGGTTCTGCGTCATTTATTGATTATCTAGTTTGTTATAAGTGCGTAACAGGCAAAACAAAAACATTAAAATATGCCGGCAAAACGCAAATGTAGGGAGAGCAAAGCGAATAAGAAGCAAGCTAAATCAGCAAAACGAAAATGTAGGAGATCTGTGGTGCGCGACCAAGAGCCAAGTGAGGGTTCACCTGGCAGGGCCTTTTTTAAGAAATCGTTAGTGGGGGGGCAATAATCGAAAAGGGGACCTAACAAGTGGATGCCCGTCAACGTTTGTCAATCAATATTATTGGTTTTGTCGTCGACGGGGTTCAAGCTTAAATTAAAGGAAATATGGCTAAATTTATTGGGAATACAAAGAAAACCTTTAAAAGCCACAACGTGTGTTCCTTACACTTTCCCGGTGGAAAGAAATCCTTTGGTGCATTGCCAACTGTCCTTAAAATATCATGCAGACAAACTGTAAACAGTACCCAAGGCAGGGAACATATTTTAGACAATGACACTACTGAAACAACCCAGTCTGAACAACAAACAACTGGCAGCATAGAGGCACAAGCGTCAATCAATGAAAAATTAAAAACTGAACATGCAGCTTTAAAAAGAAAATATGACGAGTTATCATCTAAATACGAACAGTGTGTACTGCCAATAGAGCATGTACTTGCCAGTGACACAAATTTTAAATTCTACACAGGTTTTCACCTTTAAAGTTTTCTTTGACTTTCTGCAACCGGCATGTAATTTCTTAACTTATGCTGGTTCAAGTAACAATGTAGAATATTCAGCAGAATCGGAAAAAAGCTGGGGCGAAAAAGGTCAATGTCGCCAGAGCAGGAGTTGTTTATGGTTGTGGTCTTATGGGGGTGGACATTGCTCACCGATTTGGCATTTCAGAAGCACACGTATCCCGTATCTGGGCTACTTGGTTAGAGTTTCTCTATCACAAGTTAAGAGCCCTACCCATTTGGGCATCATGTGATTACATACAACAAACTATGCCACAGCATAATGCTTCAAAAACAGCATTCAATGATGCAAACCTATTTGCAATTCAAATGTACAATACTGAAATAAGAGAATCTATACTGGAACAAATTACTGTTCCTAACTTTGCGGAAGTGTGTAAACATTTACCTTCTCTGGAGTATACACCACATACTGAAAACATTATTTTTACAACCAAAGAACAAATGGTTGACATTGAATGCAATACAAGAGGTCAGTCACAGAGCAAACTTTGGTTTCATGAACGACGAGGTCGTTTAACTGCCTCATATTTCGGTACAGTAATGAAACGAAGAGAACATGTTTTCCCCACATCACTACTTAGCAAAATCCTATTGCCAGCAAGTAATGTTACAAAGCCCCCAAAAGCATGTCAGTGGGCCAACAGTAATGAGCAGACTGCCATTGAAAAATATTTGGAGCAAAAGAATTTCGATGAACTGATGACTGCATGTATTCAGTGTAGGTTAATTATTAACACAGAAGCTCCATGGCTTGGTGCAAGTCCAAAATTTGTGTTATTCCAAAATTTGTGTCTGACAACCTCGAATCGAACTCCTTCCCCGCTTCAGTGACTCTGTACGCGATGTTGAATATTTCAACCACACTCGCTCGTAGAAACCCAAGACAAAGTAGAAATATAAAACAAGCCGTACAGATTTCATATAAACTTTAATCGAAGTGAATATGATAAAACTTTTCTTTCAATTCCCATGTGTTTAGCACCTTCCCTCGTTCGAAAAATACAATCGCCATGTTGAAAAATTCTGCCGTGTAACTAAACTACCATGATGCTTTGCAATTCCGCAATTGGCCCATTCAAATATATAAAAATGTAAAAAATGATGGAATCAGTGTTTTTATCATATGGTTAATCGACTTTTGAACAACCGGCCCCAGATGTTGAAATATGTGTGGGATAATCCGATAATGTCAGGGGATAATTGTGACACTTAGGGATAGCATTGGGATTTAATGGAATATTTTGGAAATTTTTGCTCTCATATATGGAAATTACAAATTTGAAAGTGGAAGCACTGAAATGATAAGCCCATTAAGCCAGCCTATAATAGCAGCGGCCTGAAAACAGATGAAAACAAGCGCCCGTCTCTAAATTCACGGGTCAAGGTCCTTGACCCGTGAATTTTAGGGCGGGCGAAACGTAGGTCTGTTTTCAGGCTACATGTCAGCATGTGTGAGTGAATGCACTCAAATAGTCAAATTTGATGTATTTTAAGCTGTTTTAAAACCAAATTCTTCAATCAATACGAAGAAGAATACTACCCGTGTTTACAAGTAACGATATCGATGATAATTACGTGAAAAGCGAAGAGAAAGTTGCCCGAATGCGTATCATGAGTCAACCGATGCGGCGATGCCACAATGAACAACAGTTCACGCGAGAATACAGTCATTTCTCTCGTGGTAAATGAATACTCTCACTGACAAACATGGTATGATAAGAAGTTAAAATAGCATTTCGTACATATTATCTTACTCAATAATTATAGAGTAATCTTTAACAATCATAAATGACTAAATAAGAAAGTGGGTTTATCTAATCAGGGACAGATTTCAATTATGTTAATCAGGGGCGGCCAGGTGGTGTCAAACGTGGTTCAAGACAGGGTCAGATTTTTGCGACCTGATTTGTGAAACTTCGTTCATATTTCATAAGGACGAAATGATAAACGAATTTGTCTCATTCATATTCAATTTTTACATTTATTTAAAATACAAACCTTTACCTTGCGAAAAAACTCGAAATATTAGCAAATAACCACGAAATAGCTGCGTGTTTTATTAAAAATTATGAAAGCAAGGAAAACCCCGCGAAGATTATTTGATATTTTGCATATCAAATAGTTTTCTACGATAATTCACCGATAACTGCGTGCATCTTCAGGATCAATTGAAGTTAACGACCCCCCTACCCCAAGGGAGTCGTATATACTTCAATGGCCATTGAAGTATACGACCCCCCAAAAAATAGCTTTTTATCATGATTCATTGATCATTTATCAGAATTTCGTTTAGTTTCTTTTTATGTATTTTGTTTATCGTTATCTTCTCACATTGGGTACTCCAGAGCGATTGCTTCCAAGATGGCGTCGAACTTGTTTTCGCCGGCTCGTTCTCGCCACATAAATTCGTCAAGATACCCGGACAACATGTCGCGTCTTACGCCCCTCATTGTCTTTAATTTCACCTTGCTTCTATTCCAGTATGACTCGATATTCTGAGTATTTACAAGATGCAGTTTGCTACCAAAACACGGAGACAAAATTGCAAAACAAAACACCTCAAGCGCATATTATTGGTCGTGTTGAAAGTCTTTTGAATTTGTTTCATGGTCAAAAGATCAATGAACTGAGACATAGACAATAAGAGGAAAGTCATAAAAATTCCTTTGAAACAGACACAAACACGAAAATCCGTAAATTTAACGATATAATACAAGGGGGGTCGTATACTTCAATCCGAATATTTGTTATTGAAGTATACGACCCCATTGGCGTAGGGGGGTCGTTAAGTTCAATCGATCCCATCTTCACATTCGTAAAGAACTTGTAAAAAACGACTGCGATTTTGCAGACACGGTCTGCAGTTCTACTGTTACTAAATATAGTAACTTCGTGCCACATTGAGACACAGTGGAGGGTATCAAGCCAATCACAGCGCAAGATTTTGTGACATGAGAGTACACAGTAGCCATGTTTTCGTTGCGCAATAGTGCCCAAGGAGTTGTATTTGGTTAATTCCCCCTTAGAATCTCGGCGGTTAACTTCTACTTCGCGTCTTCGCATTTGCATTGCAAATCGAAGAAGCTGACGATGGTGGTTTTGTTGTATTAAAGATACAGCTATACAACCTCGAGTGGTACAAATTTAGGGAACTATGTTTATATCTAGTGCTGTTGCCTGCGAATTTGTGAGATTTCAACATCAATGAAGCAATGTTTACAAATTTATAAGGGAAGGATTCCTCGTTTTGTTCTTGGAATATACTTCTATCAGACAAATATACAAACCAATACGTGCATTATGTAAATTAGGTCAGAATATTTAATAACATCGTATAAATCTTGTGTGTGTTTATGTCAAATGTGACCTTTCTAATCCATAAAATTGCCATATTATATAGTCTATAATCACTATATTATAGTGATTCAGTGACAATACCACTGGCTGGACGGTTATTGCAAGTCCCTATAACCCTATCTAGCTTTATTTAAATTCAGTGAAAGCGTGATACGATTTATATGAGCACTGTGGTTGCCTACAAATTGATACAATTTTGCTGTGTTACTGTAAATATATATAAGATATTTGATCAGTTGTAGTTTTGGGGGGTTGTTGTTCAGGATTGGGGAAATTGGGGCCAGAGGAGGGGGGCAGAGCATGTGACTGTACATTGCCCTTTAGAATGTATTTTGGAGAATTGTTTATCATTATTTCCACAATTCATTAGGATAGTGCATACTGTATAAGTTTTTGATGTTATAAATGCATAATTTGCAGGTTTTCTTGTACAGTATTGGATATGGGTCCATGGCCGACCTCGTCTATTTCAGGAAAATTGTTGCTAAACTGGTGTACTATATGGTCTACAAATATATATCACTTATTCGATTATAAAAATGCCAGATGAAGATAATTTTCTCATCCTTTTGTCCATATATCCTTCCTGGTATGTTTTTCCCTATCTGTTCATTCAGTACTTAGTCAGCCTGGTTTTGTTTTGTACCCTGTCACTGTCGTGCATGCTGAAGGTAAAGCAACCTACTACTGTAGGATTAGAGATTTTCAGAACAAAATCCTAGCAATGCTTGACATGTATTTGTTTATAAATCTTCTGTTGTAGAATATTTTAACACTATGGACGGCACTAAAATCTGCTTACAACTCAAAGGATATACCTTATCCTGAAGAATCCCGAAGTCAGGGATTTACTTTGATTGGGTAATGCCCCTGTGCTTGGTTGATGGAGTTGCCGTCACTCAGCTTGCTGATGGAATTGGTTGGTTCTATTCTGTGCTTCGAGGGTTTTTCTCCCGGTACTCTGCTTTTCCTCCCTCACTAAAAACTAATCCTTAGACACTAACATTAACTAACTAGAAATACATGCGTGCAGAATTCTCTTGCGTATTTGAACCAAACAATTTACTCCCCAAAAGTTATTGTAACATGAAGTAACGGGTCAACCATGGTAACACGCAACCTGAATATCCCTTCCATTTTAATTTTTACAAAATGGTATAAAAGTACTGATAAGATTTGTACTTTTAATTATAAAACTAACAAAATTTGCCCAACTATATAAAGTAGGTATACTATTATGTACTCTTTTAGCTTTGATTTACTGTAAAACTCAAACGTTTCACACTTGTTTTTGAAATCAAGTTTTTGAGATTTAATATTTTGTCGGTTTCTTTTCCAGTAATGTATTTGAATTAATACTAAAATACTTTTTAAGATTAATCAAAGTTGTATGGAACACACAAGATGACCTGTCCTACGCATTTTCAAATTCACAGACTATGCTAAGTCTTCTTCTTTTTCGGTCTTTTGACTTTATCAAGTGAAATTCCTCTAAATAATTTTTATTTCTTTTGTTTTGGAGACTATATTTGTCTGTATTATGTTCCTATTGCTGAGTACAAAACATTGTTTTGAGAAATTTGCACCAATCGGAGAAACGGCAGTTGAATTTGTGATGTTTTCTGACATTACATTAAAAAACAAATTCTTTGTTTTAGCCAATCATGAGGTTGCTAGTTTCGAGTTTTCTCTTTGTCTGAACTTTGCATGCGCATACCTTTAAAGTCCGTCCAACGTCCATGACAAAAAAAATGGCGGAGGACTTTGCATTCTGCTATGTTGTCACATACCCGAGCGGAATTAGTACCGTCGCATGGGGCTTCGCCCTGGCTCGGGGACTATAAACCTCGGACCCTTTGTCAATTGGGTTGCAAAACCTGTTTAGGCTTCCGTTCACCTTAGAGTAGTAAACTGAACAAACTAAACTAATCCTATTTACCAATAATTCGTGAGATGAATACAAATATCTTGCTCCAACACGGAGTTTTCATCCTGCTTGCCGAGCTGAACTTAGCCTGAAAACAGACCTACGTTTCGCCCGCCCTAAAATTCACGGGTCAAGGAATGGCGAAACGTAGGTCTGATGAAAATGTTGTCAAAAGTGCATTCCGCCCACTTTACATTTTGTAATAATTAACAATGAGATTGACACATTTAACACCTAAAAATAGAAGTTTAGAATAGTTTTTTGTAAACAATATCGAATATGTCGGCCGAGTGTGCCTTTTGTTTTGGCAATTTTAAAATTCGCGGCAATAAACACACAAGTGTTCCGCTATTCACTGGCACTAATAAATAAAGAAATTGTCGCTCTAATAAAAGGGTTAAAATGTAGATACAGTTACATTGAGTGTTCTTTTGTCACATATCGGCATAAAACTTCAAAAAGATAAGTTCAACCGCAGATCCGTGTGCAAGAAATGTGCGCGGAAAGTTACAAGTATGTATAATACATTTATGGAAATATGTGAAGCAGTAAAAAAGAATGACTCACTTTCCTCTCAAGTCGGAGTACTTCGTCTATTACTAGTGCTTTGACATTTCCAAGACCACCGTCCTTCAGTTTCTGTATCCAGGCATCAGATAACCATTGTTCAGCGCTGCCATATATAACTTGTGCGGATACCCTTCTGTTGTACTAAACGAAGCATCCAGCGACACAGCCCGAAGTCCGAGACGTTTTAAATTTTCTACTTGTTGCACGAATGTACTCCAGAGGACTTACAACAATAACAGTGTGAGTATCGTTACACTGGCCGTATTCAAGCACATCCATTTCGGTGAACACTAATGGTAATATCTGATAAATTAGACTCTTTCCGTAGCCAGTTGGCAACACAGCAAATACATCCTCACGATCCACCACAAGCTTTTTAATACACGTTTCTTGTTCGGTTTTTAACGAACGGTAGTTAAATTGTGCTACAGTTAAATCCAATGCCTTCTTAAACAACTCGTCCTTCGACATGTCCACACGCAACAGCTATTGTTATGTAGATTTATATTCAAATTTTGATTCATAAACTCGTAGCATAATATTTGTCAACTTGACCTTCTTGCTGAAAATTGCTGACCTTTCCAAACTAATTCTAAACCTTTCATGTTAGCGACCAACCAATCAGAACCCATTTCCCTGTGAATTATCCAATCAGCTATTCCGACCGCCAGGCGGTCGGATTCCACAGCGTTTTGACATGATTTTCATCAGACCTACGTTTCGCCATTCCTTGACCCGTGAATTTTAGGGCGGGCGAAACGTAGGTCTGTTTTCAGGCTAAGCTGAACTACAATGTAGTTCAATAATTAGTGCTTCGAAAACATGTACATTTCAGGCACACAACAAAAATTGTCTTTATTAATGATTTTGGTGTATTTCTTGTTGCTGTCGAAATATAAATTAAAGTGTTTGGCAGGCCTCTGGCAGGCATGCAACGCTAGGTCCTCTGCACCGGAATCGCAGGGCCGTGGGTTCAATTCCTGCCAGAGGACCTAGTGTTGCATTTTTCGCAACCGTTCCTGGTTAGGTCTTAAATTGTGTATATGTCTACTCACTTGGATTATCCACCAAACCCAGTATTCTAGTTCAGCCAAGTGAAGTACAAAAAAATCTTTGAAGTTTACCTTATCACAACCCGCACACCCGATAACCTATATATACAGAACTTACGGTTACAGCTCAGCAACTGGCCTCTGTAGCTCAGTTGGTTAGAGCGCTGCACCGGAATCGCAGGGCCGTGGATTCAATTCCTACCAGAGGACCTAGTGTTGCATTTTTCGCAACCGTTCCTGGTTAGGTCTTAAATTGTGTATATGTCTACTCACTTGGATTATCCACCAAACCCAGTATTCTAGTTCAGCCAAGTGAAGTGCACAAAAATCTTTGAAGTTTAACTATCTTTCAGTCTTTTTAAGACGATTTGACTTAATTTAAACTAGAAAAAAGAACTGATAGAACTGACCTTTTGACCTGTTGTATACAAATGAATTTGAAATATATTTTTCCGCGCTTTATTTTTAAATCCTTTTGTTTGCTTAACTTTACTTCGCCATACCATTTGTTTTGTGTTTAAAATTAAAATGTAAAAAGGTGAGATAAACAACGAAAAATCTTAAAATCGGCAATGAGCCACTGTCCAACATGCTTCTGTCCTACATCATAAAATGTCGGGCAGGCACGTGACTCTATAAAGGACATATTATTGGTCAATTGTATGTGAAAGAATGTGCGAGTATAATGAATACCCATTATAGACTCCCACTTTTGAGATGTATATTAACCTATCAGCTGGCAATGCGCCCTACTTTAGTATTTCACTCATTTAATGCGTTAAATGTGTGATTTCTTTTTAGAATTTGATATGTTGAGAACATACATGAAATAGAGATTTTACTCTTACCTGTCTTGGAATACAGTCCGAATTGAAGCATGATTACTTGGCTAAATAAATGGAAGACTGGGAAAGTTGATAGACGATTGAAACAATGCAAGTTGGGGTTTGAGCAACATTGAGGTAACAGACGTTTGCTTTGCTCTTGCCATTGCCATAGAGTAAATATTATATAGAGTGTTCACTCTCTTGGGAACCTTTGAATTTTTTGGGGTCGCGCATATCGCATTACGTATGTTGGCCGCCATTTCTCTGGCCAGTCAATTGCTTTTTCTGGCCAATAAGCACGCCGAACTGGCTGATCCGCCATTTTCCTGGCCAGTAAACTGCATATTTTTGCATAAAAAAACGAGGACACGTTGCACCGCTGAGTGGCCCTTCTGTATACATCTTATTCTGTGCCATTGCAGATATTTTGATTAAGTTGACCAAAATTATTCTGGTTGCAGTTGGATACCATTACATTCATAAAGACGCCAGCAAAATTCACTATTATTTAACCATTGCTTAATGAAGGTTTTTGGAAAATGTTGGGAACCTGGATTTCAGATTCAAAATTAATAATATAAATAATTAATAATGTTCAATGATGATTGATAATTGATTGATTTTGACATTGGATTGATTGGAGTGTTGTTTGTTGATATTCTGTGGTGTTCAATTTGATATCGTGAATACGAAATGCATTACAATTAATAGTCTAGACTAGAGCATACTCTAGTTTTGTTATTACTCATTAGTTAATTACTCTTTTCCATGATCGATAACAGCGTTGCAATTCTCACGGTTTCACCCTTTTCGTTTAGTTCAGTTGCGATCTCATAATTTTCAAACTGGTCTCGAAAAAAGGCCCGGTTATGTGCGAGATCGCCGTTCATATCCATCGGTGCTGGGATGGGAAAATTACTCGCCGCCATTTTAATGCGTTCGAATCCTGGCTTTTACTCAACCATCCACGCTTCTTTTTGTTGTTTTATTGTACAGTGAACAGCAAATAATATATTTATAGGCGTATTATTGTTTCACGAAACTGGTCGAGGCTATAAACTCGACGAGAAACGCACTATCCTGACACCATGTTTCTTGTCTGACGCCATATTAGAATAACCACAAGATCTCATTTAATTAATGCTAATTTATGGCTACGTACAGTGAATTACGTAACAAGAACTACTGTAGGTTCCCAATATCCGATACTTTTCCAACTCTGGCTAAACCCGTAGGAGTGTTTGTATATTTTTAACTGAGTTGAAACCAACAACAGCAGATTATTGTAGAGTAATATACCTATCCATCATGGACATGCCATATCATCTTTTAATTTTGTGATTTTCTTATAGAATTTGATATGATGAGAACTTACATGAAATAAAAATTTAATGATTACTCTTACCTTTTTAGAATACAATCTGAATTAAAACATGATCACTTGGCAAAGTGGATGGAAGTGTGGAAAAGTAAAGAGTTTATGATGGCAACAATGCAAGTTGGAATTTGGATGTCATTGAGGTAACAGATTTTTGCTTCTCGACTGATATAGTCCACGTGGCAATGTTCAAACTATCGTGTCTGTTACTCACTCAGTCAGCCAGGGATTGTTTATTGACTGGTACATTTCAGTTTGCCACTTGGTACATATTTTTACAATCTACATGTGCTTTGTCTTCTCTTCTCTTAATTTACCTTTTGTTTTGTTTACCTGTAGTCTTACTTGTCATTTACTGTAATGTTTCTTATCCTGTTATGTTATGTCATATCATGTCCTGTCCTGTGTGGTGTTTTGTATCATAAATATTATAGTGCTGTATTCAGGCAGCATTCCTATAACATTGCTCATTTAAACCGAGATATGGCACCTACCTGCACATATTCAACTGTACGAAAAGTACATGAAAAAAACGATCCTGTGAATAATATCAGTTTACTTATAATATATTATGGCTGTTGGAATTCACTTGGTAAGAAAGGAATGCCTATAGAGCATTGCAAACAAGCATATTGCAAGTTCGAAGAAACTACTAACTATATTTTAAATCACGACAAAAGTTATCATGGGAGAGTAGTCCTGTTTGGGTGAAAACAATTTGTTATGTAGAACTTTGGCCTCCCCATGAAATTTCGTTCAAAAATTTCGTTCATAAGTATTATTATTATGTAAAATTTTAACCACATATAGTAATTATATACTTATATAGGGCTAAGGCTTTAAGACCTGACAATACTATGGCCTCTCGCATTAAGAATACTCTCCTGTCCTAAACAGGGCTAACAAGTATTTGGCAGCCGTGTCTAACATAATGTAATAATGTTGGTATAAGTATCCACTCTGTATTATATTCCTGACATCACTTTCCGTAACTTAGACTCGCTTTCGTACAGTACATTACAGTACAGTACAGTTCAGTTCGTAACATTTCGTCCGCCGTTTTCTGTATTAAAAAAATAAATTATTATTGTTATATAAACTATACTATCAAGTGAAAAACTACAATTTAAAAACTGATGCTCTTAAAAAATGTTGTCCTCTGGAAACGCGTAGACTTGGTCATTTTATAGACTAAGTATATTGTATACCACCAGTGTGGGTATACCGACCACTAATTTTAGAACACCAAGAATTCTCTTTTCCGGGTCTTGTAACATCCGATGGTTATGGTGGTACGTTATTGCTCCCCTCTGTCTAAGGATGTCGATTGCCAGGAGGACAAGACGTCGACACTCCACAAGAAAACGACGTACCGGAATACACCTTACGTTTACATTGTGTGCGAACGTTCCCTCGTCCATGTAAACTCGCAGAGCTTCGGGTAATGTTTTCGCCACGACGGAAGTTTCAATTCTTATACCACTAATTTTTCCCATATGTACCGAATTGTTTGCAGGTACGTGTCAGCCTGCCTAGTTGTCTGAGTTGGGGCCACCAGTTTCGATTCGTTAAGTGACCAGCCTTTGAGCACGTTGAAAAACTTCCAAGAAAATTTGTTTATGAGCCCGCAATGTTTATGTTGAAGAAAGAGCGGTGAAACGCTGGGGACACGCGTCAGTGCACACATGTCTCATTTAGCTCCGTTGTCTCGTTTCCCCCCGCTTTACGGTTTAATATTTTTGTAGTGTTTTATTAGTTGTAAAAATCTGCAGAACTGCCAAATACTTTCTAGCCTTTCCACTCTCATGATTTTCCTTGATAGCTCTTAGACTCGCGCCATTTCTTATACTTGGCTGAACGCTTGTCGGTGTTTTCCCATTTCTCGCAATCATCGCTGCAACCATACGTATCCCAGATACTACCATAGGCCTTACTATCACCATCACTGATCATGAACTTGTAGTGCAGATTGCTCTCATTTGACCGGTACCATATCTTCTTGGCGATAGAGCACTCCATAGACCTGTGCATTAAACCAGTGTGAGTTTGGGTGCATTTGGGTGTTATTCCAAGCATTAGAATGGCAAGGCGGAGGCATGTTGAGAATATCACACATGACCGACATTCCATCTCACCCCACTCCCATTTCCATTGCGGAGTAAACCATTCGTCTATTGATATCAATGGCATTTTTTGGGTTCCATTCCTGTTCTTGTTCCCAGAAGTTTGAAGCTCAATTTTTGTGTCACACTTAGAGCACTCAATGACAATAACTGCGCTATTTCCATACCTACGAGTCTCATCATCAGTAACTTTCAACTCTCCCCCTAATTCACAGTTATTCAAAGACTGAAATGCACTTGCTAAATTTGAAAGTTCTATCAGTCTATAACCATATTCCCCATCAAAATCTTCTCTTCTATCGGTACTTTGACTTGTTATCTTTGTACGGAAGCAGTTTCATTAACTGGTGTAGACCCACATGGTGACGAAAGATTGCTGTTACTTGAGGTTGAAACAGACTCGGAAGAGCTGCTAGATCTCGAAGTATTCCATCGATTTTGCCCATGAAATCACTTCTTTTTCGACACTTTTGGCATTGTCAAGAAAATATAATCTCTAAGAGACTATTTACAGTTACAAATAAACAACAAAATAAATATAACCCAGTCAAAATATATATCTTTGATGTATTCTCAGCGTTTATAGCTATTTTCTCACAAATTAGCAATTTTGAGAGAAAGGACGGAAAGGAAATTTTGAATTTTTCAAAGTTCTTAGGATAGAGGGCTCCCAATAGGTGATAAACTGAACCTGGCGACACGCTGCAAGGACAAGGCGCAATTGACGACAGGTTTCCATGTAAATTGACTTGTTGGGTTCTATATAGGGAATGGACACCTTTTCTACAAGACTGAGAGTTATCCGTTGTCTTGTACCAGTTCTGTGTCATAATATCAGGGCGGAAACGGTGGACAGACCACGGGTGAATGCACGTTGATTGTTCTTTACTTTCTAATGCGAGATATTTAGTTGAAGTTGTAGGTTTTCAAGAACCTTGGCCAACTGGGGGAGGACAGATATCTGACCCAAGTCATTTTCAATGTCACTTGGATTTTAGACTTTAGCAACAGGAGATACCAACGCATGTTTATAGAGTGTTACGTACTTACGTTGTTTTATACTGGTAACAACGATATCATGAACTACAGGAGTAAAGTAGCCAGACTGGTATCTTATCTACTCCAGTCGCCTTTCTAGATTTTAGGTGCTTAAGACAATTCTTAACTTGACCAATAGATGGTAAAGGTGGTTTTGTACTCTTAAGTAGATGATCTATTTGGTTGATATCAATTACATTATCATTCGAGAGATTCTTCCAAGGTTTCGTGAAGGCCACTTGTAGCTTTTGAGCTAACTCAAGTACGTCATTATCGGAATGGTTTCGCAAAGTATTTGTTCCGTTATTTGCTCCTAGCAGTGCATATATAGATAGACTTAAACCACTTCGCTGGATTTGATGTGCGAAAATCCGTCAGTTTTGCTTGGTAATAGTTGGCTTTAGCTTTTGTTATGAGAGACGATAAATTGCGTTTGATCACCTCGACAGAAAGCTCGCTGTCTGGCCTGGATCTTAGTTTGAATATAACTTGTCATCCAAGGCTTATCGGAAGTGTTCATTCTTACTGTATTTACAGGAATGGTTTCATCCATAATTTTCAGCACAGTTGAGCTAAAAACTTTTACCTTCTCGTCTAACTCTTGCATTCCAGCCTGTTACTGTCAGTCATGTTTCTCGTCTTTTACATGGACTTTCTGGCAATAAAGCCACTGGCATTGATAATATTTCTTGCAAAATTATTAAATTAGCTGCACCTGTCATCTCAGATTCACTGACACTTATTTTTAATCAGGCTATTACTCTATCTTCTTTTCCTGATGAATGGAAAGTAGCTAGAGTAATGCCTCTGTATAAAAATGGCCAACGTAGTATTCCTGGAAACTACAGACCAATATCAGTTTTACCGGCCATTAGTAAAATTATGGAACGAATATTATATGATCAACTGTATAATTATTTAACAAAATTTGAGCTTCTCAGTGATTCCCAATTTGGATTTCGAAAATTTCACTCCACAGCTAGTGCATTACTAGACTGTACTAATGAATGGTATGTGAATCTAGACAGAAAAATGTTTAACCTAGTAGTTTTAATTGATTTGAAGAAAGCCTTTGATACTGTTGATCATAAAATTCTGTTGAGCAAATTGGAGCTATATGGAATAAAAGGGCAAGCTCTAACTTTTCTCAAATCTTATCTCACAAACCGAAATCAGAAGTGCCAAATAAAAAACTCCTTTTCATCTGACCGTTTGATCAAATGTGGTGTGCCACAAGGCTCTATCTTAGGGCCATTATTCTTTTTGTTGTACGTCAATGATATGCCTCATTGTCTAAGCAAAACAAAACCAAGGTTATTTGCTTGACTGCTTCAGCAAATTCTTTGACTGACCTAGAGACTGCAGTAAATTCTGATTTAGAGAACCTAAGAAAATGGTTAATAGCCAATAAACTTAGCCTCAATGTAGCTAAGACAGAGTTTATGTTAGTTGGCTCAAAACCTATGATAAAAATATTTCTGACTATCATCCGAATGTTCTTATTGAAAATAAATTAATTAAACAAGTTCATGAATGCAAAACTCTTGGAGTGACAATTGACCAGCATTTATCTTGGAAAAGTAACACTGAAAATATTTGCAAAAAGGTAACAGCAGGAATCTCTGCTATTCGTCGAATCAAACCATTTGTTGACCAAGATACACTTATTTTGATTTATAACGCTATTGTTCGTCCATACTTTGACTACTGCTGTGAAGTATGGGATGTATTTGGCAAAACTCAATCAAAACGACTCCAAAAACTGCAAAATAGAGCAGCTAGAATTATTCTGAATGTAAGCAATGACGTAGATCATACGATTGCTTTGGGTGCTTTGAGCTGGGAGCCACTCCAAACAGAAAGGAAAAAAGCTAAAGCAAAAATGATGTATAAGTTATTAAACAAAATGGGTCCCAAATCACTCACAAATCTATTTTCGTATAAGAGTGAGAAAACTAATTATCACCTTCGGGACATTTCAAGTGGTCTTTGTTTACCAAAACCGCGTACAAATAACATGAAAAATAGTTTTATGTACGACGGAGCACACCTTTGGAATTCTATTCCAAAAGAAATTAGGGAAAGCAAATCACTTCCTTCCTTTCGTAATAAAATCGCTGCTCACATCAGTGCGTAAAAAACTATTGTATTAAATAATTTACCTGTAAATAGTCTAAAACCTTCATTCATTTGTTAATTACTCCATATCTCTTAAAACTTATATATTTTGTAAATAGCTTATCATTTTCTACATGTAAAATTATTTTTTGGCACACGCCCCCCGTGGAAATCAGCTACGGTTGACGGGGTTAGCGTGTATAAATAAAGTTATAATACTACTACTACTACTGCAGACCAGTCCTCGCAGATGATTTTTCTCGATAATGCGTTTAAGTCACCAGGCGTCAGAAGTCTTATTCGTTTGGGTAAGCCGGTACTTGTTGCCATGAACTTATCTGCAGACATTAAATGCATAAGGTTTTTCTCTCGTAGTCTAGCGGTGGCGAAATGCTCTGTGGTTTCTTGCAACGTGCCTTTTAAAATTTCGCTTAGAGCGAAGTTCTTTCCGGCAAGGCTCGCACCAATGCTTCGGGCCCTCTTTGTGCCGCACTCCATAGTGTCTTCGCAGACCTGTTCTTTTTGTAAATTGTTTCTGACAGATGTGACACTGGTGAGCCATCTTGCGTTGTTTATATTGGTTATATAAATTTGCTTTAATAAGGTGGTAGGATATTATAAAAATCTAAAAAGACCAAACTCATCTAAAAATAATATTTTATCGGTATCATTTGTCTACCCATCCTGAAAGAAACTTCTTGACCTTTTTATATTATCTAGTTCTTTCCTCGGTAACGAGCCTACGCCCAATGGAAGCCATATTTAGACCTTCATGCCAACAGCCCCAGCTTCAAAATTTCATAACGTATGATGTTTGTAGGATATGTCATATTATGAAGATAGGGCTACATGCAAACCTTAAATACTCGTATATGTTTAGTATATTAAATATTATATTCTCCCGTAATCATTGACAATTTGGCCACACCTAGCCTTGATTGACAGGTTTTATAGCCACTTAAGGTGGTAGTCCACCCTAAATTTGCCAAAACCCTGTTTTCACCCTAGTTTCAAAACAATTTGATCAATCACCAAAAAAGTTGGCCAAAAGCAAAAACTAATTAGTATACCAATTTTAAGATTACTTAAAGTGAACTTCATTAAATAGTTGCTATGGTAACAACCGAAAACTACGACATAAACAACAACTTGTGTAAACAATATCTCAAGAACAAAAGAGCTATCACCTGCACGACCAATTTTGGTCAGGTTTATTGTTGTGTCCTAGAGTATGGACAAAGTAGACAGAATTTCTACTCACCAAATACTTCTGTCTGAACGCTGAAAAAAGCACTGTTTCCATGGAAACCATGGCAAAACCACAAAGTTTGAAAAATTGTCCACTTAACCCATAAAGTACCATGAGATACATTTGCAGGCCAGAAATGAGGGCAATACATCAAATTCTCTTCACTTTAGACTTTCCACAAAATTGATAAAGCAAAACTCTTTCGTTTGGAGAAAATCAAGGGTAAATATGAACTACTGTTCATTATCAACTTTCTTCAATGTAGAAAACACAGATTTGAGGAAATGTTTGTGTATTCAAGGAGTGGTAGTAAGATACATATATACAATATATCTACTCTACTAAACATTTTAAGACATATAACAGGTAGTTGGACTTGTCTAATGACAAGGACAAAATTGAAGCATAACACGCATTTCTACCTTAAATCGTTTTTAAGGTAAAAGTAAATATAGATCTAAAACTAATTTCAACACTAGATTGACATACATATATAATCTGCAAATTCGCAGCCCATTCGACCACATGTTTTACAAAAAATAGCCAAATAAGACCACACGTACCTTAGATATCGGATTAAAGGAATAATTCAAAAATACTAAGAGAATAAGTGTAGAGAAAACCGAAAAAATTCGTGAACAGCAGAAATGATTTGTTTCGAAAAAACGCGGTACAAATCGAACCGCATATCAAATTACTTGATGACATTTTCACGTTATTTCATATTTTACATCATGTTCCTCTTTTCAATCCTTGTGCTCCTTGCTTTTGTGATCCTGAGTATTATTAGCCTTAAATTTATGGCAGAAGAGGGACTTTACCTCATAATCAAGAATATGACCAGTCCCCGCCGAAAATAACAAATATCACTCCATTTTTTGATGAGTAAACCCTTTTTGATGAGTAAACACAGGCCAGAATTTGTTGTTACAACCTGCGATCAGGGGGAAATGCATCTCATCTAGCAAAGGGGTTGTGGGGAAAAATAATACATCTGGGGGTGGGAGGCCATAACAACCAAAGTAAACAAATCATTACAAATGGTTGCTATGGCAAGTTTTATGACCTGCTTCCAGAAAAATCAAACACGCAAAATAAACGTCAGGGTGAGAAAATACATAAGTAAAGAAGCCAAAAAAAGTCCAACTGTTGATCGAAGAAACAAATTATTTTTTAGATAAAACATAATAACGGAGCAATACTTTAAATATGTTAAGAACTGTTAACCCGTCTGCCTTCCGTATCTTTCCTCTGCTTTGACAATTCCTCTTTGTATTCAACAACGTAAATACGGTCTTTGTCAAGTACCTGTACATCACAACCTTGAAGCATACACTGCAGACCAGTCCTCGCAGATGATTTTTCTCGATAATGTGTTTAAGTCACCAGGCGTCAGAAGTCTTATTCGTTTGGAATAAGCCGGTACTTGTTGCCATGAACTTATCTGCAGACATTAAATGGATAAGTTTTTTCTCTCGTAGTCTAGCGGTGGCGAAATGCTCTGTGGTTCCTTGCAACGTGCCTTTTAAAATTTCGCTTAGGGCGAAGTTCTTTCCGGCAAGGCTCGCACCAATGCTTCGGGCCCTCTTTGTGCCGCACTCCATAGTGTCTTCGCAGACCTGTTCTTTTTGTAAATTGTTTCTGACAGATGTGACACTGGTGAGCCATCTTGCGTTGTTTATATTGGTTATATAAATTTGCTTTAATAAGGTGGTAGGATATTATAGAAATCTAAAAAGACAAAACTCATCTAAAAATAATATTTTATCGGTATCATTTGTCTGCCCATCCTGAAAGAAACTTCTTGACCTTTTTATATTACTAGTTCTTGCCACGGTAACGAGCCTACGCCCAATGGAAGCCATATTTAGACCTTCATGCCAACAGCTCCAGCTTCAAAATTTCATAACGTACGATGTTTGTAGGATATGTCATATTATGGAGATAGGGCTACATGCAAACCTTAAATACTCGTATATGTTTAGTATAGAAAATATTATATTCTCCCGTAATCATTGACAATTTGGCCACACCTAGCCTTGGTTGACAGGTTTTATAACCACTTAAGGTGGTAGTCTACCCTAAATTTGCCAAAACCCTGTTTTCACCCTAGTTTCAAAACAATTTAATCAATCACCAAAAAAGTTGGCCAAAAGCAAAAACTAATTAGTATACCAATTTTAAGATTACTTAAAGTGAACTTAATTAAATAGTTGCTATGGTAACAACCGAAAACTACGACATAAACAACAACTTGTGTAAACAATATCTCAAGAACAAAAGAGCTATCACCTGCACGACCAAATTTGGTTAGGTTTATTGTTGTGTCCTAGAGTATGGACAAAGTAGACAGAATTTCTACTCACCAAATACTTCTGTCTGAATGCTGAAAAAAGCACTGTTTCCATGGTAACCATGGCAAAACCACAAAGTTTGAAAAATTGTCCACTTAACCCATAAAGTACCATGAGATACATTTGCAGGCCAGAAATGAGGGCAATACATCAAATTCTGTTCACTTTAGACTTTCGACAAAATTGATAAAGCAAAACTCTTTCGTTTGGAGAAAATGGAGGGTAAATATGAACTACTGTTCATTATCAACTTTCTTCAATGTAGAAAACACAGATTTGAGGAAATGTTTGTGTATTCAAGGAGTGGTAGTAAGATACATATATACAATATATCTACTCTACTAAACATTTTAAGACATATAACAGGTAGTTGGAGTTGTCTAATGACAAGGACAAAATTGAAGGATAACACGCATTTCTACCGTAAATCGTTTTAAAGATAAAAGTAAATATAGATCTAAAACTAATTTCAACACTAGATTTACATACATATATAATCTGCAAATTCGCAGCAGTAGTAATGAGCGGGGCTTAATGACCCGGTTTCATGCGCATAAATTAGTCATTAACACCTGCATAATTCATGAGTTAATTATGTTAATGATCTGAATATTAATGCGTTTATAATTAATTCATTCCGAGGATAATCCGAACAATTCCGAGTATGAGTTATGCATATTAATTAGAATTTAAAATGAGTTTTTTCCGAAGATAATCCGACTTGTGGTAAAACAACGAGGAGTTTCCGACAAGTCGCCATTTTGTTTCAAGATGGCGGTTAATAATGGATGTTTTAAGGGCAAATAACATTGAATTGAGTGAGGATACTTTTCGTTTTCATTTAAAATTGCTTTTGGAAAAGCATGAAGGTTTATATAACACAATGATAGCTCGTATTGGAAGAGAGAATGTACTTGAAAATTTGTGTTTGATATATCGAGAGTTAGGGCATTCAAATTTTGGTAGAATTATGGCTTACTTGACTTTAGTTTACAAAGTGAGTGATTTTTGTGAGAAAGAGACTGTTTGTGATGCCGTAAGAATCTGTGTATGGGATTTAAAACGAGTGGATATGGCTAGCTTTGAAATAAAATTATCGTGGACGCAACGCTTAATTGCATGGTTATACAACTAATAACCTGGTGAAATTTGAATATCGCTAATCCGGGTTGAATAGCAAAAGTCATTAAGAAGTCATTAACTGTTGTACATGGCTGAACACATTGTACTTTTACGACATTGCCCGGACGCGTTTATGCTGACCTAGTAAGAAACGGGCTTTAACGACAGGACAAGCCTGATTTAAACAAAAGAGGGCTTGCACATAAATATCGCGCATCAAACAGTATCATTGCCATAATTCACAACAATGGAGTGTTTGCATGGATTGCCAGCGTCCACGGTTTCTACAAAAAATGGGAAATTTTGGCTTTGCAACAAAAATAACCCCAAGAGTTGTGAATTGTTCTGCCCTGATCAAGACCGCTCGTTGTACGAAACGGCTATGACAATGTGGAGAGCGAATGGACCAATTCATCCGGTGTGTGATACTCACCAAAGACTAGCAAGAATGAAAGTCGTCCAAGACGTTAGTAAACCGAACTTTGGAAGGCCGTTTTTTGTTTGTTGCGACCGCGAGAACCCATGTAATTTCTGGCAGTGGGGTGACAGACACGAGTTGCCAAAACCAAAGTGCGGACATGGGTTGAATGCTTGCGTACGGAAAGTCAAAAAGGAAGGAGAAAATCAAGGCCGCCTTTTCTTCTGTTGCCCAAACGATCGAGAGAAGTCGTGCGGTTTTTTTGAATGGAAACTCGATCTGGAACACCCGTTCAACCAAGTGCATTTTCCTCACGTTGAAAGAGTTGGTATATTGCAGAGTAATCCAGCGCTATACACATACATGGTGGCTGAAACTGGACTTACATTTACTAGCGCACGGGAAAATCCACACGATTCCTACGCTGAATATATGGGGGAATTGCCAATTTCCTCACTAACGAACGCTATGGAGAAACTGTCACTGATAGACTATTAGGAGACTATAATTAAGCTATTAAAACATTGTTATATTAACCCGAACAGAACACTTAAATATATATATATATATATATATATATATATATATATATATATATATATATATATATATATATATATATATAAATATAGAAGTAAAAGTTAAAAATCATATATATAGACTATACCAATACCAAGGCAGAGCGCAGAAAAAGTAAAAAAAAAAAGTACAAACCCGAACTACTTCATTAAAACTTTAATTCTACAAATGTGTTTGTAATGTAATACGAGCCTACCACACTCATCAGGTGAATATTGCAACTGATTTTTTTAACGCTAAGAAATTTGAATTATGATTAATCTATAAAACGGATGACTCATATTACAAATACGTACACATAGCTAACTGTGATAAGTGTCTGTTAATTGTTTGTTAGTGATTGCTTAGTAAATGTTTCTTCCTGTGTCTGCAAGTGGAGACAAGTTCATTTCTGCGATTAAGTGAGCTTAGTTTCGAGTGACAAATAATGATGTATTTTTCATGCAGGCACAGATTACATCTCTTCGTTATATTCGAGTATGGTTTGCATTGTTTTAGTATTTTCCAAAAAACAATGCAATGCAAACCATACAAATACCATATGCAAATACCATACTCGAATATAACCATATACATACCATACTCGAATATAACGAAATACCATACTCGAATATAACGAAGAGATGTAATCTGTGCCTGCATGAAAAATACATCATTATTTGTCACCCGAAACTAAGCTCACTTAACCGCAGAAATGAACTTGTCTCCACTTGCAGACGCAGGAAGAAACATTTACTAAGCAATCACTAACAAACAATTAACAGACACTTATCACAGTTAGCTATGTGTACGTATTTGTAATATGAGTCATCCGTTTTATAGATTAATCCTAATTCAAATTTCTTAGCGTTAAAAAATCAGTTGCAATTTTCACCTGATGAGTGTGGTAGGCTCGGCTTGCCATACGAAACAGATTTGTAGTGAATTAAAGTTTTAATGAAGTAGTTCGGGTTTGTACTTTATTTTGTTTTACTATATATATATATATATATATATAAACCTAGTGAGTGAAATGTTGTAAATACGCTAAATGAAATAAATCAACATTGTTTTTCCTTGAGTTCAAACAGAATTATTTCATCGTCTTCGGTTTGTCTCAGCGTACTCATTTCCATGGGTATGGCGCGGATGGTGCGGTGTCTTTGTCGCAGTTTATAAGTTAATGTGAACGCACACACTCCGAACACGAGCAAAATCGGTATGACAATCAACCATATTAAATTTCCTTCACATTTCCCATTGTGCGCTCGTGTGGCCAGTAGCGGTGTTGTGCGCGCATTATATTTTTTTTGGTCGTTTTGCACTCGTGTGGTTAGTGGCAGCGTTTCGCGTGTCCGTATTATCAAGTATGAGTGCTGACTTGGGGTCTCCTTCAAATTGCAGTCGCACACGATTACCTTCAAAATGTCCGCGTGTACCGATGTGCAGTTTAAAGGGTTGTTCCTCATATCGATTTGTTTAAAGCCTTATAGTTCAGTTATGTCCTTTTCCGTTAGTGTTGTTATCTGGTTGTCATTAGTAATATCTGGTAATGTCCATTGCCTCTCACTCCATGTGGCAGGTGTGTGAACCCTCCATTCGCGCAATTCACTAACTTAACCTTTTCGGAACACGTGCAAAACCGTGGACACGCCAAAACAGAAATAAAATTCAACAAAATTAAGAACAATGTTAGACACAGCATTGTGACAAGCTTAGAATGCCTCAAAAGCGTGCTGTAATAACACACCATTTTCACTTGCCATACAACACTTGTCGTGTTAACATGGGAAACTGCTTTGGACAGCCGCAAACACCTAGTATAGGACTGCGTGAAATTTTCAAACGCATTCGCTGTCTTTGCACCTGCTGCGGTGGTCGAGTTTTGATATATAAATCAGAACTAGATGGAAAAGAGGAAGGAAACGCTTCTGAACAAAATTTACTTCAATCCCAAGCACGAGGCTAGTTTTGGTGGTTTAGAAAAACTTTATCGTGCAGCGAGAGCAACGAAAAACAACCTAAATATTAGTCGAAATGACGTGCGTGAATGGTTACGCTCGCAAGAGACATATACCTTACACAAGCCTGTCCGAAAAAATTATCCTCGAACGAGAGTTTTTGTTGCCGGTATAGATGATCAATTTGAAGCTGATTTGGCCGATTTTCAATCGCTTAGGACACAGAATGATAATTATAGATTTTTACTTGTTTGTTTTGACTGCTTTAGTAAATATGCCTGGGTTAGGCCCATAAAGAATAAGACAGGACCAGTCGTTACACGTGCTTTTCGTGACATTTTGGAACAAGGTCGGGTGCCGAACTATCTCCATACCGATCAGGGCACAGAGTTTTTGGATTCACAATTTCGAAATCTCATGGGACAATACGGCATTCAGTTTTTTACCACCAACAGTGAGACAAAAGCAAGTATAGCTGAAAGATTTATAAGAACATTAAAACAAAAAATATATCGTTATTTCACCGCAAAAAACACTGTCCGTTATATCGACGCACTGCAAGATATAGTATACTCGTACAATCACGCTCTTCACAGGTCGATCAGGGAAATTCCAGCTAATGTGACCAGGAAAAATGAATTCAAAGTCCGGCAAACGCTTTATGGAGAGAAACAACCCAAGCCGAAATTTAAGTTCAATGTAGGTGATCTAGTAAAAATAAGTAAGACGCGAAGGCCGTTTGAGAAAGCGTATAATCAGGGTTGGACAGAGGAAAACTTTACCATAGCTGAACAGATTGCGCGAAATCCACCAGTGTACAAAATTAAGGATTTTGGAAACGAAATTCTTGATGGAATATTTTACGAAACTGAACTTCAAAAAGTTGTTAAAAAAGACGATGTTTACAGAGTGGATAGCATTGTTCGCACACGAACCAGGAACGGCCGAAAGCAATATCTGGTCAGTTGGAAAAATTACCCTACAAAATTTAACAGTTGGGTAGATGAAAAAGATATAACTCACATCAAATAACGTTCGCGTTTAGTGACATATCAACCGCCGTGATGGAAAGAACAAAACCATTTTTCATAACTTTACCTAGCAATAGCTGTATGGAAATATTTCCTTCCAATACGGTCGCAAATTTCAAAGTGAAACTTCCTGAAACAATTTCGCTAACAGGCGATTGGGAAGTCGCTCTTGTTGAGATACAATACGCACATACCTGGAGTACTATATGACAGGGTGTTCAGCAAACGTTTGTATATACTGTGGGTGGTGAACGAAATACTGGGATCATTGACAATGGCCATTACGAAAGCGTTCCAGATCTCGTCAAAAGTTTTAACAGTCATATTTCGAAAGATGCACAAAGCAAAATTCAATTAACGTATAATAAGCACACACGTAAAGTAACGGTAGATGTTTGGTTTACTGGTGATATTGCTGCTGCGTTAGGGTTTGATCAAGACAGTTTTATTACAAAGAAAACAACGTCCCCCTATACGGCAGATATTGAGGCTGGATTCTCGTCCATGTTTGTGTATTGTAATCTTGTGAGTGATCAAATTGTTGGTGATAAAAAAGTGCCTTTGCTGCGTGCTGTTCAAATTAAGGGTAAATACGGTGATACAATTACAAAAACGTACGAGAACCCATTATATATGCCAGTTGGTACGAAGCAGTTTGAAACATTGGAAGTCCATATAACGGACGACTCAGGAAGGCGAGTGCCATTTGAGTACGGGCGGTCGATTTGTACACTTCATCTTAGACCAAATCATTCCATATACTTTTAATATGAAACATTGGCAAACTGGAGGCGCTCTGCCAGTATTTGCTGGGGCCAGAATGCAAAGAGGATTTGGCAGATTTCGGACACAAACTGGTAATGGCTTAGGAGGGATTTTAAGAAAATTGTTTCGCAGCGCAGTGCCTTTTCTGATTCGCGGGGGTAAAGAAGTTGGACGACAGGCCTTAAAGACAGGTGTTGCCGTAGGAGAAGATGTGCTTAGTGGGCAAAATGCAAAAACGGCGGCCACAAATCGTTTACGCGAGGCAGTTGGAAATATGACACAAAAAGCGATTAGTCATGCCCAATCAAACATGCAAAGTGGCAGTGGACGGGGAATAAAAAGGAAAGCTAAAGTTAAAACTACCAATCAGTCCAAAAAAGCTCGCAAGGCAAGCACACCTAAGTCGAAGACTAAGAAAAAGACACAATATAGCGATATATTTGGTAACTGAAACATGCTGAAACCTATTCACCACGATTCCGAGGCCTGCAATAAAAGTGAATTAACCCTATTTAGCGTCCCTCCCACTCAAGTTACAGTTGAGAAAAGTAAATGTGTAGATTATTACCCCGTGTCAACACTCAGCGAAGATTCCGCCCCAATCGAATTTTTTGTTCCTGGCAATGGAGAGGATTATTTAGATCCTAGCCGAATGCGACTTTACATAAGAGCTAAAATAACAGCTGCTGACGGAGAGGACCTTGGAGGTGATGATCAGGTCGGTCCGCAGAATTTATTCTTGCAGTCACTGTTTAGTCAAGGGAATGTTTCACTCAACGATAAATTAATCACGCCAAGTGCGGCGACTTATCCTTACCGTGCCATGATTGAAACGCTTCTAAATTTTGGCCCAGCTGCAAAAAAGTCTCAAATGACATCTAGTCTATACTACAAGGACACCCCTGGTAAAATGGACGTGGTGAACCCACTAGCACTCGAGGCTAACGCGAACATGGGTTTAAACAACGAGCAGAAGCTGTGATATGTCAGGTCCTTTACACGCGGATATTTGTTTTCAAGAACGCCTGATTATTCCGGGCGTCAACATTAAAGTGAAATTGGTTAGGGCTGCAAATAATTTTTGCTTAGTGGCAGGTGGAGAAAACCCCGCATACAAAGTTCTGATTCAGGAAGCAGTACTTCGCATGCGTCGTGTGACTGTAAGCCCAACGCTTCGTTTAGACCATGAAAGGTTTCTAGACAAAACAACGGCTAAATATCCCATTTCAAGAGTGGCGGTGAAATCTATAGCAATTCCACAAGGTCTGCTGTCCTTAGATCGAGAGAATGTGTTCCTTGGTGTTTTACCGAAACGTGTTGTAATAGCCTTAGTTCACAGCGAAGCATATCATGGAAGTTATGCCAAGAACGCCTTCAACTTTCATCACTATAAAGTCACTCAAGTTTCCCTGTCTGTGAATGGGGAAACGCACAAGCCTATTCAGGTTCAATTTGGTGATGCAGGGATTGGTCTGTATATTCGTGGTTATGAAACTCTGTTTTCTGGTATGGATAAAATGTTTGCCGACTCTGGAAATCTTATCAGTCGTGAAGATTACGCCAAAGGATATGCATTGTATGCTATAGATCTCACTCCAGACCTTACCAGCTCCGAACATTTTAATCCTGTTCAGATTGGGAACGTTCGCCTGAGTGTTCAGTTTGCTCAGGCCCTGCCGAATACAGTGACCTGTTTGGTTTATGCTGAATTTGAAAGCCTGATCGAAATAGACAAAAGCCGAAACGTTATATTTGACTTTAGCACATGAATTCTACCACAATTGAGAAAATTCTACGGTCCGACAGTTGTACTAAATCTGTGTTTGGTGGTGTATACGCATCTGATAGACTGCCTGAAAAAGTGGACATGTATCCCAAAGCATATGTCGCCAATGTTGATAAAAGTAACAAACCAGGATCGCATTGGATTTCGTTTTGGTTTGATAGTCCTAAACATGGTGAATTTTTTGACTCGCTTGGACAGAGCCCCGACACGTATACATTTTCGTTTGTATCATTCCTGGCTAACAACTGTTCGAAATGGACTTGTAATGATCGAACACTTCAATCACCTTTCTCGAACGTCTGTGGACATTTTTGTATCTATTATATATTCTATCGCTGTAGAAACATAAGTATTCGTACAATAGTGTATAAATTTAGTAAGAACCTTGAACAAAACGATGAACTAGTCGCAGCTTTTGTTAGGAAAATATTTCGTGTATACTCACGCAACAAGTTTGGTCAAAAATCTATAGCAAAGTACTCAAAAACCATGCAATAGTAATATTTATTTAGAAATAAAAGATTGAATACATTGAATTATTGGTTTTCACACTTTATGTATATATATACCGGGTGGCGCAAAAAAAAGTACAACTGTTTGATTACTTGTAACTCAGAAACCATAAGCAGTAGAACCATAAATCGAGTTTCATTGCATCCAGCGATATCTAACTTAAATTTTGGTATATTTGACAGGCATATTCGTCCAAGATTAACTGAGATATAAGAGTTTAAACTTTTGTTAACAATTTTGAAACGGTCACAAATTAGCTAAAAATTAGCATATTACAACATTAACGACATATATTGCACCAAGAGATGCACCGTCAAATACTCCATGTTCGGATCGTGTAAAATAAACGTCTATTCGTTAGGAAATGCATGTCCCCGAGCAAGAATGCAGCGTCTTGCCCGTGAAATCATAGAATCGAATGCATCTTGAATCATCTGCTGCTCCAGGTTTCGGCATGCTGCAACAATTGCTTCACGAAGCTCTCCCAAATTGGTTGGTTGCTCATTATGTGGCACATCCCAAATTTTATGTTTTAGGTAGCCCCAAAGAAAAAAATCGCATACTGTTAGGTCTGGAGAACGAGGTGGCCAAGGCCAATCGCCCCGTTTACTCATCACTCGCCCAGGAAATTGGCCTCTAAGGTATCGCATCGTTGCATGGCTGGTATGACAAGACTGAATCTTGTCGTCAACCGTGGCCGAAATTCGAGCACGGTCGGGTGTTAAGGAGGAACCGCTATCGTCAAGTACAATTGCATTGTCCAGTGAATTGCCTGCTTTGGGCGGTGGTCCCTTAGGGCCAACAAATACACAAACACGGTCCATTGCTCCCTTTAATCCAATACTCCTTGCTGATGATTCATTAAACATAGTACCAAATTATGCATCGTTTAATGCCGTTGTTCCTTTGTTGGCACAGGAACCTTCAGGGCCAACAACGTCAAACGTTTTACCTGAGTTTGATGCCACCATACCAAAGGTTGATGGGTTGGGAACTTTGCAACTCGGTGCTAATGACGTTCCAGTGCAGAGTTTGGGCTCTGGCCCAATACGGCACTTAACACATTTGGTTCCCTGCGAAGTCGCTCCACCACCGAATTACGTCCAAGGTGCGACCATTGGTAATGTATTTGCTCGGGCGGTCATAACGAACAATAGACAGATTTAGATTTGACGACGACGCTTTGAAGACGACGTGAATTGACCGGGGAGAACTGGGTCGACAACGCCGTCGTGTTATGATTAAATTTGATTTAGATAAATAAATTTCAAAGACGACGCTGTGGTGAATGAGGTATCGAACTTCGAAGCGACGAAGCCATCTTGTTGTTGAACAGAGTTTATTTTATATTTTAAACAGTATGAACAACTGGATACTAAGACTTAAACGAATAAATGCTTTAAAAATTATCAAAATACGGACGTGGCCCGTGGGAACTGATTCGTCTTCGATACTTTGTCGCTTGTATTTTCGATAAGTGACTTTAAACTATTAATTTTATAATATTTACTAGATTTTATGTTAAGTTATCATTGTAGTTTAAACAAAATAAATTTTTGTCGTTATATTTATTCGTCATAATGTCGTGATGGTTTTTTACATTCAATAAATAAAAAATATATTTGTCATGGCGGTTGGCGGTCTGCAAGCCGTTCGTGATGCTTTGATCTTTGCTCATGCTGAAAATATTATAGACGACGAAGAATTCGTTTTACTCTACGATTACAATCAGTCCAAGACGCTTTTCCCGCATTGGAAATTTGATCAGTTTGATTTGGAAGCTTGGGACGATGTGGAGTGTGAAACTGAGATGCGGTTTCAGAAAAACGATTTGCCATCACTGATGAGATGTTTACAAATTCCTGAACAAGTCGTATGCGAGCAAGGTACAGTCTGCAGTGGAATGGAGGGGTTATGTATTGTCTTGAGGAGATTGGCCTACCCTTGTAGGTACACCGATATGGCATATCGATTTGGGCGAAGTCCATCTGAGTTGTGCCTAATTTTCAACAAAGTGATAGATACCATCTACGAGACTCACCACCATCACCTTGAGAGTTGGGACCATCCTTTTCTTGCTCCTGACCAACTGAACAACTATGCATTAGCAATACACCAAAAGGGCGCCCCTCTGCAAAATTGTTTTGGGTTTGTCGATGGGACTGTACGAAGAATAGCTCGACCAAAGTACAACCAGCGAGTGATGTATAATGGCCATAAGCGAGTTCATGCCATCAAGTTCCAAAGCATTGTTTTGCCAAATGGCCTTATCGCTAACCTGTCTGGTCCATACGAAGGTAAACGACATGACAGTACCATGCTGTACGAGTCTGGTGTGCTACCTAATTTACAACGTGTTGCTTTGTACAACAATCAGCCACTTTGCATTTATGGTGACCCAGCGTACCCTTTGGGAATCCATCTTCAAGGGCCCTTCAAGGACAGACAACTAACACAAGAAATGCAAGCCTACAACAGAGCAATGAGTGAGGTCAGAGTGTCGGTGGAGTGGATGTTTGGAAATATCACAAAGTTTTTCAGTTTTGTCGATTTCAAAAGACAGATGAAAATCAATTTAAGTGCTGTTGGTAAAATGTATATAATTTGTGCATTGCTTGAGAATGCTCGTACCTGCCTCTATGGCAACATTGTTTCTAGTTTTTTTGCAGTTCAGCCACCTTCTTTATTTGAATATTTCTGGTGACATTTTTATTCTGTATTTGATTAATGCTAAATTAAATCTTAATTGTAAGCAAGCCCGTAGGGGGCAGCCCCCCCCCCATCCGGAAATAATGCTATTCTAAATCATAAAATAATAAATCTAATATTCTTCACGGTCTAGAAGAACATTTTACCAAAACATTACTTTGCTAAATTTTTCAGCAGTGCCCCCTTAGAAATTGAGAGCCAGCTATGGGCTTGATTGTAAGACATCATAAGAGACCAAACATTGTTTGAAACATTTTTGAGAATGCATGAAAATTGTATTTTTGTATAAAATTTATTTATGTTGAATATAACTATTTCAATAAGAATAAATACAAATATTGAATATATAAATTTATTAATATAAATAATTAAATAAATTTGTAACAAAATAATCACATAATTATACAACATGTACCATGATCACATTTACAAATATACATACCATGAGTTGGCTTTAAAATTTGAATAAATACTAATTACAAGTTATTATTTATAGTAGATGTTATTAAATTTATTTGTTATTGTTTTTGAATAAATTTGCCAAAACTTGTGTTTGTTGTTGTTGTTGTTCCATGATGGCCAGCATCTGTTGTTGCATCATAAAAACTTGTTGTTGCTGCTGCTGCTGTTGTTGTTGGGCTTTTTGAAATGTTTGCATTTGTATTTGAAACATTGACAACTCTTTCTCACGGCTCTCACGCTCTTCTTGTTTCTCCTTCAACTCATTTTCTCAACTCTCTCTCCATTGCTGCTTTTTCTCTCAACCATTCAGACGTATCACCTGACTTTCTCCTCTTTCTTTCCGGAGTCTCACCATTCTCCCCACCATTCCTCTTTCTTGTCTCCCCATGTCGTTCCATTGCCCGCTGCCTCATCTCCACTGCTTGTTTTTCTCCTTTTCAACATTCGCTTTCTTTATAACATTCTCTCCTTCAACCCTCCTTTCGGTTTCCTCATTAATATCAATCAATTCCTCCAACAACCCCTCTGCTTCAGTCAACTCATCTCCACCAATGCCAGTCTCTCTTTCTTCCTGTGCATTTTTATTTTTTTGCTTTCTTTCAAGGACCCCATAATGGTCCCTCACAGCCTGAGCTGTCACTTCAATGCCAGGAAGCTTGGTTGCAATTTTTGAGCCACAACGAGCCAGCCAGCACCCCTCTCTCTGGACTTTAACTTGTGCTGTAACACCCCCTCTGCTGCCAGCTCTTTTAATAGCATTAAGTCTCTTTTTTCATTCCAGCTAAGAGAAGTCCTGCAAAATATTACATAAATATGTTAAATATATACACAAGCTGAATTTCAATTTTTGAAGTAGTTTTATTAAGTTTAACCAAACAATTAGTTCAATTTAAACCTTACTTTGGCAGGTATCCTACCTCTAATATTTTTTGAATTTAAAAAAATAAATATGAGCTTTGACTTTCACATATTTTTTATAAATATAGTATTTAATACATGATCGACATTTTTTGGGTGATGCCACCCAAAATTTTCACGTTGTGTTATAATAATCGGTTAGTTTGCTTACTTTTTCTTCTTCTGGGGATTTCCTTGAATAGCCTCCATAATAAAATTGGGCAAAATATTTAAAACCTAAAAGTGAAAAAACAAAGCAAAACCGTGTAAACTTTTACTGTCTTTTAATGTTTAAAAACCCGTATAAAAGAGTATACAAATAATTTACAATACAAATAGAATATATAAGACTGTTAGACAAAGAAAAGATCTTGTTTTGGACTAGCAAACAGCTGAATTAATACTCTGTAGATTGTTATGTAATTAAGGATGGCCGTCTTGGCGGAACCGGAAACAAACTTAATTTTGCACAACTCCCATTGAATTTATGCGCATAAATAAAATCAGTAAATACGCAAAATATTCCAAAATAACATAAATGATTACTAATAAAAATTCTTTATACAATTTTTATTGTGTACGTACCTTTTTCGAGGTAAAAACAGACAAAAAATGCTGGCGTCCTAGAGACGACGTGAAAATTTGTTTTTCGCGTCCTGAAAATGGCTATGACGACGTCGCTATCAAAACAACGCCATATTTTCGCGCCAAATTACGCATCTCACGTCGTCTTCACGTCGCGTCGTCAAATCTAAATCTGTCTAATGCTGCATTTGGCGCCTCTGGATTTTACCCACAGAACCTTAACGCCAGTGGCAAACACCAAGTTATTGGTCAGGCTGTTGAAAGCGAGCGCCTTGCTCCATTTCGAACCAACGTTGTAATTAAAAAACATGACAAAAAAACACCAACCAAGCTATCAGAATGGTCGACTAGCCAGAAAATTTGAAGTAGACCTACACTATATATATATATATATAGTATAGTACTACTATATATGTATATCTCGAAAAAATAAAGTTGCTCTTTTTTTCCTTGATGTTTGGCCATGCCAAAAAAAAACGTAACAACGTACCTTGCAATGGCCATTGGGTTAAAAAGTGCGTTACATTAGGATGGACCATTGGTGTATATGTGGGTGCTATTATATGTGTCATCCATGTTGGAAAATACAATGTTATCAACGTCCCATGGATCACTATTAATGTATAACTGCGAATTAGCCCCATTATCTTGGCATACCCAAAACGTTGTTGGTTGCAGATCCTTAAATATTATTGGACTTTTTAGAAAATGCCCATTGCTCATGTTCTCCTTTTCATTAAAGTTGAAAAGGACTTCAACGTCCTTGTACCAATCATGGTGCAGTGGATAAAACGTTTTATCAACAACCTCAAGAAAATGCTCCATTATGAACCTTGGTGTGATTGAATGAAAATTTGGCAACGTTATTGCTGCGGTAGAGAACGTAGCTTCGCCATTTACGAACATTAGTTCGATTATGGTGTATTGATTTGGAACAACTTTAGATGGCGCCACAACGGACGATGGCATGTTTAAGCGCCGTTTTAATAAGTTATTTGGTATAATAGCCTGGGTGGTTGCAAGCCTAGTTTCACCATCAATTAACGCCAATTCAGACCTGCAGTGGGTCAATTGAATTGCCAACCTTGACAGCCTTTTTGGGTGTGGTTGAACAACGTTGTTTTGGGTCATTGGGCTTATTGGAACGAACGTCGCCAGGGTCTCTGTTTGTGATTTAGCTGCTGGAACCAACGATACATCGTTGTCCTCTAAAGAAACCGATGTAATCATCGTATTTAAAACATCAACAGGTTTGTTTGTGGTTTGAAAAGCACCATGACCTTGGTTTTGAACCTTCATGATCAACAATTCATTGTCGTTGCTTTGTGCAATTAACGTAAAACTGGCGTTTTCATGCACGCATAGTCGAACTATAAAATTGCCACTTGCGGTCAATAAAGAACTTAGTTCTGAATCTTCGGTGGTATCTTCATGCTTAAACGTAAATCCTGATTTGCATATGCTCGCATCTGCATCACAGTTGTCATAGTTAATAACGGTTGAAGTATGCAACACCAAGTTGCTTATGTATGTTTTTTTTGGCAACGTAGTACGTTCAAAGTTGTATGGATGTGACGAAGGTTTTAAGGTCACTTTAAAGGACAAAAATCCACACATTAATCCCTTTAAACTTGTTGCATCTTCGTTGTAATACAAAAGCTGTTGCGTTTTGTGAAATGCCGTGGTCGATGTGTTGTCGTTTGCCTCAGCTACTATTACCTTTATAAAGGCACCATGCGCAAAATGGAACACTGCCACGAATTAATGTTAAAACTAAATTTGCTGACTTGATGCCCTTGGTGACGACCCTTTCCATTATTTTGCCATTTCTTCTTTCGCTTGCAAGTAAAAAGTATTGAAGCTGATGCATGAAGAATGAGTTCTTGGCAATGTATTCAAACTCTAAATAAATATTACTAGCTCCATGAAACATTTTAGCAATAAAAACATTAAGCTCCGTAAGAATTTGCTCTCCAAAGTTAAAAATGGAATCAACATTTTTTTGCACCAATGCATTATACGACATTGCGTCCGACAAATCAGCATGTTTCATTTCCGAAATGTGGGACGCTAGGTCAGGTGCGAAAAACACAGAGTCCGTATGTGAGAACACAACGTCGGATGCCTGCTTGCAATATCCATTGTCCAATAAATAGTCCATTACCTTGGACAGAATCAGAGCAACGGACATCGTTGTGCCATTTGCCGCTGTATGCTGCACTGAACTATAACTTGCCATTTTCGCCCTAGCGCCATACATTGAAACGCTTGCAATTTTACAGGCAGCTGCACAACTGGACAAAAACTGCCCAAGGTTGGGATCGGTGGTTTGTTTTAATTGCTTGGAAAACTCCGAACGCAACATTAAATGCGACTGGGCGATTACACCTTCCTCACATCTGCCAAGATAAACCCACCTGCATACCATTTCTTAGACCGTTTAATATATTTTCCAACACTCCAGTTTTGCCCGCCTCGTTTTTTAGTTCCATAACGTTTATTGTTTGTGTTTTGTTGTCCATTGCCCGTGGCTTCGTAAGGTTAAGTGTTTTAATTTCCATGTCGAAACGTTCACGTGTGTTTGATTTTCTAAAGTTAAGCATGGACTTTGTTTGCGACGACAACGATGCACCTAAGTTAACAATTTCACGTTGCAATACACAGGTGATTAAGGGGAAATACTCTGGCAAACTGTATATAGTTAAATATACAACCTTAAGGTGAAGTAGAATGTAGTTCATAATCTCATTATTTAAAACTACCCGTGTGCCTGGACAAAATATTAATCCATGATAAACATGATCAAGTTGCTCAAATTCAAATAATAATGAGTTAACGTTATCTTCATTTATATAAACTAACTCATCCTCATTAAACGCAGTTATCCCTTGTGGGACTGTACCCCAAACAAGCGTTCTCGCTGGCTCGTTTAACGTTGCACTGGAATTAAAGCTCATTGTAACCGCAAAATGCACGCGAACTTGGTACAAAGTACACAAAGGCTGCTTACACGACAATAAATTAATTTAAAAAATAGATTTGCCCATAATAGAGTCACAGGGCCATTTCAACTGGTCGTTTCGTTTGTACGCAGCGACCGCCCGTTTATCCTTGTAGTCCTTCGACCTGTGTTTCAGCTTCTTTATCTTGCTTTTGAGTTTATTGAACGCCCTACCTAAGCTGCCATAAATACGTGCAGGTATCTTGGATTTTTTTATAGCACCACCAATTGCACCTAAAATGAACACAATAAGTGCAATAAACAGGTCGTTTTCTGCAAGGGAGCCAATGCCATCGACGTTGTCAATGTCGGAAGTACCACCTTGAGCAGTGCTTGGGTCAACGTCACCATCAAGAGCTTCGTTGGGGTGTTTTTTGGCCGCCTGTTTGTTGTATTCTTTGACGTTGTTCAGTAATAGTGGAACCCCAAAATCAGTTATGGATGCCCGGTTTATTAACTCTATACCTTTGTTGATTTTTGGCGAGCTACACACACTAATCAAGTTTTGACCATTGCCCTCCATGTCCAAACCACGTGTCACCAGCATTGTAATGCGCACTTGCTAGCTGATTTCTAACTATTCGTTAATTGCTTACTAACGTTGCAATTGGCGGAATTGCATTATATTAGGATAAGATAATAATAAATTTAAAAAGTAGGAAATTTATTATTACTTTTTAGTAATGTTTTAATGGTTTATAATCTTGGCATTATGCAATCTTTTAATCCAAACTACGTCCGTTTAAATTATGATACTGTTCCTAATTTTAAGGCAGTTATGATTACGTTAATGGTCCTAATGGTGCTAACGATGCTTATAATGGTAATAACATTAATGCGTCTATCCCCATCAACCAGGCGCAGAAACAAGTCATTCCAATAGGATTTGAACGGCCATATGGGCAAGCGCAACGACCGCCACAGGGTCATTGTTTAAACAAAAACGAACCACTGTCCATTGCGTTGCAGGAAATCCCCTTAAAGTTGGCCAAAATGCAAAAAGACATAAAGGGACCATGTTTTTCTGAAAACCCGTCTCAGTTAAAAATTAAACTGCCAAAAAAAAACAAAGGGCCATTTACACTGACAGCGCCCAACGCAGGCGCTCAACTGTTATTACGTGATTACCAAATTTCCCCTGAGGAGTTAAAAAAACTACCCACACCAATGCTTCCAAACAACGTTCCAGGTCAACCACCAACCAAACCAGTAATGCAACATTCATTAAAACGTTTAAATTCACCCATGGTAGGGCAGTTAAATGGTGTTTTAAATGCATACCCATCAGGAACGTTTCCACATGCTATTTTACCAATCGGCAACCCAACCAACAGACCCAATGTCATAATACATCAACCATTGAACAATGTCTTAATGAACATGCCAATTAGAGCTACAACCCGTCCCACATATACCGTTATGTCGGAAGTTCCCATAATGACGAGCAATCCTTCTATGTATTTAGCGCCACCATGGCCACTACGTCACACAACGCCAGTACGAACCACAACGCCTTCAATGGTGGTTCAATTGCCTAAGAAAAAACGATTATTGTTAACATGATAATTGTTAGCTTTTTTTTATCGTGGGCACCGATGGTAATTTCGTTGTATCCCCATACATCCTCCTTGTCGTTTAATGACAATGGCGTTACGTGCACTTTTCGCAATTTGTGTCCAAAAATAATGGTTCTAAGCTCTGTGTCTGTTTTGTTTTCTAGTTCCTTTATGGATTCCTTGGAAGGCAGCAAGAACGTTCCATGGCCAATAGGGTTCGTTAAGAACCCTATAAGTGTGTATAGTCCTCTGTCGGCCAGTAGTTTCCACAACGTTCCATTTTCATATTCCTTCCAAAAACTTACCAACTTTTGTTGGTCGCCATTGGTGTCATCAGATTTCGACATTTTTAGGTGGTTTTATGATATACATTTAAAAAAAAAATAAAACACGGTCATTAATGCAAAGGACGTTCTCCACCTCGATCCAATGGCCAGGTTAACACGCGCTTTATGTCAAGGAAGAGAACAACATTATTTTTTCGAGATATACATATATAGTAGTACTATACTATATATATACATAGTGTAGGTCTACTTCAAATTTTCTGGGTAGTCGACAACACCAAGGAATGTACAACTTTATTTTTTCGAGATATACATATATAGTAGTACTATACTATATATATATATAGTGTAGGTCTACTTCAAATTTTCTGGGTAGTCGGTTATTTCCGAACATGCTCAATAAACCCGGCGGTCACTTATTAAAAAAAATGGCACATGGGCCATTAATAGCTGATTTTAAAGTTATACGATTAAAAACTGGCATGACCATTTATTCATCATCATACTCCCATCGATATTTCACAGTATTTAGCATAAGTTCAATCAAAGAACATACAAACACATTATGTTTGTCAACACATATCCCCATGCCACGAGCATTTTTCGACCTTTGCATTAACATCTCTGGCCATTGAGCATCAAGCAGTTTAAGGTGACATGATTTGTTTAACACAATTTCCTCAAGTGCGAACGTTAAATAGTGAAACGCTGAATGCTTTGGCGTTGATGCATTGTCCAAAAACTGAGCTATGGAAAATTCACGGATCGTTTTTGCAGAAAATCGCTTTAGGTTCATTCGTTCAGAAATAAGGCGCGTTATAAATGGTGATGACGTTGTGCGTTCAGCGCCACCGTTGTCCGTTTTGGTGGCGTTTACGGAGCTCGATGGACGGTCCAACGCTGCTTTTTCAGTTGGCCGCCCTTTCTTTCCCTTAACACCAATCATGGTTTGCCATTCAGAGGACTTGGCGTTCAGTTCATTACATGAAAGGTTGGAAAGGTTTTTAGTTATCCAGTCCTTTGAAAGCTTGGTAACGTCCTCAACCAATTTAAGCTGTTGCACGTTTAGGTTCATGTTCTTAAGGTTGGACGTTCCAATGTACTTTGGTGGACAGTTGCTACTTTTTTTGTCCTCCAATGCAATTGTGTATGAATCATATGACTCAGCCCAATGCAGGTCATAGTCATTTAGTACGGACTTTATAAGCTCCTCACGTAACAGGTCAAAGTTTTCATATTTTAGACTGGTCGTAATGCGTTCATTGTTTCTTGTGAACTCAATGTTTTTAATCGACGTTTCCATCCATTTAATTATGTCCACAATATAGCCATCGTTTATGGTGGCCTGTGAAATTCTTTTGCAATACAGTTCGCACAAAACATTGGCGGTAAGTTCATTTACCAAAATGCGTTGTTCGTTCATGTTTAACGTGCTGTCGGATGTTGGTGATTTATCGACATTGCTGGATGGTTTTGTGAAATCGTGTAAAATGCCAACAAACGAGTGATACGCACACTTCATAAATTTAGGATCGGACAAACTGCTACATGCCTCGCATTTCTCAAGGTCCTTCTTCTCATTTCGCGAGTATTCTGGTTCACCAAACAGGTTGGTTGCCATTGAGGAACCTCCATGTAAATAAGGGTTTAGGGACTGGGTTAGGTCATTAATAGCCCTTAAAATAAACGTCCCCCGATCGATTGTTAATGATCCAATTAAATTGATACTCATGTTTGCCTGGGCAGTTAAACCCACCAGTGTATTCAAACACTCCTACGCAACAGCAACCACCAACGTTGTTTGGCAATCAACAGCCTCAGAACGTGCTTGGAACTCAGCAGCAACAGCAACCACCAACGTTGTTTGGCAATCAACAGCCTCAGAACGTGCTTGGAACTCAGCAGCAACAGCAACCACCAACGTTGTTTGGCAATCAACAGCAGCAGCAGCCACAAACTGTACTTGGGGCTCAGCAGCAACAGCAACCACCACCTTTGTTTGCCAATCAACAGCCACAAACTGTACTTGGAGCTCAGCAGCAACAGCAACCATCAAATTTGATTGGCAATCAACAGCCTCAGAACGTGCTTGGAGCTCAGCAGCAACAGCAACCATCAACTTTGTTTGGCAATCAACAGCAGCAGCAGCCACAAACTGTACTTGGAGCTCAGCAGCAACAGCAACCATCAAATTTGATTGGCAATCAACAGCCACAAACTGTACTTGGAGCTCAGCAGCAACAGCAACCATCAAATTTGATTGGCAATCAACAGCCACAAACTGTACTTGGAGCTCAGCAGCAACAGCAACCATCAACTTTGTTTGGCAATCAACAGCCTCAGAACGTGCTTGGCAATCAACAGCCACAAAACGTGCTTGGCAATCAACAGCAACAAAATATACTTGGAACTCAGCAGCAACAACCACAAAATGTACTTACCAATCAGCAGCAACAGCAGCAGCAGCCTCAGAACGTGCTTGGAACCCAGCAGCAACAGCAATTGAAAACAAACAAGCAAACATTATTGGTTCCAGCCCAAGGAGCGAACTTAAACAGGCAGCAACGCATCGACAACACGTTAAAAAAACTCAACCAAGCAAACATGCACGATAGCGACCCACACGTTCCTTCTTCAGTTGCAGGTGTTGGCATTTCAAGTTTTTCACCAGCAATGCCACAAACAACACAGCCTCGACGAGTTGGGTTTTCCAACGTTGGTGGCTCAATGAACGAGATCGTATGATTAAACAACCGCGTCCGTGTATTTCACAATTCAGCCAAACATCACCGAAGATCAAGTATTGCTCTGTGGTTCAATCGCAAACGTTCATAATACCAATGAGCATGCAACAACGTCACGGCGGTCGAATAATTGTTCCCAAAGCAATACAATGCATTGGGACGTTCAAGGTGGGCATCAGTTATGTGACCACATTTTCACTCCATTTTCAATTAAAGGCTGGCTTCAGCAAGTTGAAACTGGTCAATATGTAATTGAGAAATACATATGTAACGTTATTAATCATTCAATCGTCATGGAGTCGGTGTCTGAAATTGTAATCGCCTTTTTTATTGCATCCAAAAGTACGGACTTTATTAGTTCAATGGTATATTCCATGACAACTAATACCTTGGAGTTTCCAAACTTTATTAAAGCAATTACAGTGGGTCTGGATCATTCAACCGTTTTATCAATGAAGTTATCGGAAATCAAAGAATATTTCATGAATAAATGGGATTCAGAAAAACCAAATGAAATCAGAATTCCAATAAACTCTGCATTTTTGCTTGATAGACAGGGAAAACAAAAAATGAATTCACAGACGCTGTGTAATCAAAGAATAAAATCTGGAGCACCAATTTTTGGGGTTAATAATTTAATTTGCAGATTCGACCAAGACATAACGCACGCATCATTTGTTGGAAAATCTTGGATGGTCGAGCTAACGGTCATTGGTTCAAATACTTAATTTTTTAAGGTCAACACACGAAACAATGTTCCAATTAACAACTTTGGAACAAAGCTCCCTTTCACCGTTTGTTGGTCAATGCAGTTAGGCCCATAAATGACCAAAGTGCCCAAAACCATCGACCATGCCCAGAAAATTTGAAGTAGACCTACACTATATATATATATAGTATAGTACTACTATATATGTATATCTCGAAAAAATAATGTTGTTCTTTTTTTCTTGACATACGGCCACTAGTAAACATCAACAATAAACGCCGCCAGTTAAAAAAAAGAACATGCCATTAAATGTTTATTGTAACGTTTCAGCATGGGCAAGGTTCGTTTCAACGTGCACATGCTTAGGTGCTTGTTCGACGAAATACCAAGTTTTTATGGCAATCCAACCACTTGGCATCTTCTTGTGTAAATGGACTGTCCTGTGATGCATTGAATTTAATGGTTTTTATTTACGATCCAGACGTCGCTGAGTAAATTAGTTTCCATTTATTTTTTTCTACTTCGGAAATAAACGCTTTTGTATACACCACTGGTTCTTCGTTCATTAAAAGTTCCGTGGCGGACGCGTCATTGTTATTGTTGGTGTTACTTTCCACTTTTTCAAATGGAATTGACAGCTCTCCAATGTTTCCAAATGCAATTTTTGCGTCCATATTACCACTTATGGTGGCCCTGTGACGCAAAGTTCCAGCTTTAATTGCCTCCTCAATGTCAATTACGTTGCATACAAAAATTGACCCAATTGTGGTTATGCTATTTAAAAAATTCATAAAAGTCCAAAATGAATTGGCCGTGCGCAACATGTAATGAACTGCATAGGTCATATACGCAAAGTCTATTTTGTTGTTACTTATTAATTGTTCGTTCGCTAGCTCATTACTCGCTGGCTCCGTACTCACTGGCTCCTTGCTCGTAGGTAGCTTGGTTGCATTTGTGTTTTCATCGTTGCCGTCGAACCCGCCAAGTTGTTCATTATTTATCGCTGTTTTTGTTTGGTCCTTTGCCGAAATGACCGACTTGGGTGGTTGCAAGTTTGATGGTTGATTTGGTAACGTGTTTTCGTTAAACAGCTTTATTGCACTTTCGGTTTCCGTTTTTGAGGTTAAATCAGTGACATAAAAGTAAAAGCCAAGGTTCTTCGACTTAAAGGTTCCTTTAAAATTGGACAGCCGCTCCTTTAGTTCGGTTAATAATTTATTGGAAAGTTCAAAGAAATGCGCAAAGTGTTTAACTTTAATGGCCTTAAACAACCCCAAACCACCTCCCCTTCCACTGGCTATGTCGGCAATGGAGTTTACTGCCTTGCCCTTGAAATTAACCTCCCACGCACGTATAATTACTTGATGTGTAAGCTGCCTGGCCACATAGTTATACGTTGCGTATTTTTTGGTTTCCTCCGAGGTGTAGAAAATCTGCCTGCCATCTTTAACGAACGACAGGTCTATGGGATTGATCCCTAAGTACAAGTTTGACGTAACCGTGTTTAATGAATTTGGGTACTTTTTGTCTTCACGTGTTCTTAAAATTTTCCACGTTTTGTTACTTACCTCCCAAAATACCTCAACTATTATCTCAACATTGGCAACGCCAGTGATGTAGTCGGTTGATCCCTTAACAAATGTGCACTTTTGCGTGCTCGTAATTCCAATGTTTGGGTAATCTGGAAGGTACACCTGAATCACTGAAGTCCTCGATTTTGGATACAATTTGGCACCTAACGCCTTTAGCTCCTCACGTTGCACCCAAGGAAGTCGCCTAATTTGGTCGACATGGACGGTACTGCACATTAGTATAAGGCTCTTTCGCTTTACCAATATAACGTCACATGTGTTTAAATGGCGGGGTTTTAATTTGTAGATCTCAGCATAATAGTTCTTATTTTTTTGGTATAACATAACGCCATCTGAATTTTGGTCGCTTTGCATGGCCACGATGTCGGCATCGGCCAATGGAATGAACTCCTTTGCTGATACCTCAAACAATGGAAACTGTTTCGTCAGGGTATCAATGACCGACACTGCTTTGTCCAAAAACTCAAGGCGCGTGGGTAGGAGCTTGTCGCTCACTTTTTCGTTAAAGTAAATTACATCAAAAACGTGAAACGATTCATGGTTCGTTTTTAAATCTTGCATTAACTCCCCTACCACCAACATGTTCAATGGCGCTTTGTGATCTTGATACGTGTATTGCTCGCATGTGAACTTTATTGGAACTATGAACAGTGCGTCCAAGGTCGATTCACCATAGTTTATAATGAAATTGCACGTGGATCCATTAATTACACAGAACATGCACACCATGCCATCAAGTTTTTTGGTGACAACGAAGTTCTCGCGGCTAATTCTATCAATTTGACTATGTCGCAATGATATTGGTTGCGTTATAAATGGCCTAAAGGACTTAATGCTGGCATGGTCACCAGTTATCCCCAATAAATCGGCAAAGCACATAATTGCGTAACTTAGGTCGGTTTTGCCATAACTTTGTAGTTGATTCGCCATGATCCAGTCACGCGTCATTGATATAATAGCGCGCCATGTTCCTTACCGACGCGACATGTTCCTTACCTTTATGTACATGTTTGGTTTTAATGTTGGATTAAAAACAACGTACAACCTTTATAGAAACACTCTGATCTATCGAATTTCTTGCTGCCACCACATGTCATGCCTATTGATATTTTGGGTGCGAAAGTCTCGCTGTATAACGTTATACCGTATGATGCGCAAGTACTCTCTGGTATCGAGGTTTCTTTCAACAAAATGCGGACCTAAGACATTGCCTGCTCTGGTTAAACCAACCCACACCATGATTTGGTTTGAACCTTGAAGAAATTCCACATAATGATCAGGCGGGTGCCCATTGCCATAAGCCGCATACATTCTTGTGTTCCTTGTGTTTACTTCAGAATTTAAGCTGAACACTGCTTCATCTGATACTATTAAGTGATCAAGAAAATCTGGTCTCCCTTCTACGGTATTTACAAGTCGGTGGCAAAAAGCTAATCGTTGTGCTGGATCGCCTTCACGCAGCTTTTGCCTGCGTATCAGTACGTATGGATGAAATTTGATATCCAGTTTAACAATTCGCTGGAATGTGCGACGGCTCAATCCCAAACCATTTCGCCTTGATGATCTTTGGCCATTTTCTAATAGTGATTGTCGAACTAATTCTATGTTTGCTGCCGTTCTTGCGGTTCTTCGTCGACCACTTCTTCCTTGGTTAAGATTGAGACATGTTCCCTCTCGCACAAACTTTTGAAAGGTTCTTAGCACTGTTCGTACAGTAGGGGCAGGGACGTTACCCCAACGACCGGCCCATCGCCGTCTAACTTCTTGAGCATTATTTACCCTTCCATATTCCAAAGAAACCCAAACTCTTTGGTCCTTCGTTAAACGAGGCATAATTATTACTTAGAAGCACACGAGGCGACATTCGCATTTTAGAATTCAGTTAATTCCCTTGGGACGTCGAATTAAAATTTAGAAGGAAACTTTTAATCAACCTTGCCTTGCAGCTTAATTTTTCTGTTGCCGAACAGCAAACAAAAACGAGAAAGCATCTCTGTTACAAGGAAGATGCAATTTGCACTTCAACTACGTTTGTTAAAAAACCTTTAAAATTATAATGGTGATGCGGTTATAAAATCAGTTTAATAGGCCGTTTTTAGCTAATTTGTGACCGTTTCAAATTTGCTAACAAGGGTTCTACTGCTTATGGTCTTTGAGCTATATGTAATCAAACAGTTATACTTTTTTTTGCGCCACCCGGTATATATACACACACACTTACTTTTTAACATTGGGAACTCGATTACTGTAGGCTTTACTGTTCCCCTATAGCAAGTAATACTGCATGAACCAGCGGCCTTGTGACTATGTCTGTGCGATAAAAATACCGATAGATAAAACATATAAAGTTCTAATATCTACTTATATTCTTTTCGTTGGTTATTAAAAGCCCTTGAAAAATCAGAGACATGCAGAGTATATTTTAAGCGGAACTGCATTGGAATCACACAAACAAAATCATATAATGTTATATATCTAAGTATGTCGTACTCACACCATCCTCCAAGACTTTACGTTTACCATAAAAATAAGTAAAAGCATTTTTTACCTGCTTGTAAGTGAAAACCCGATTACCCCTAAGGCGAAAACCTCTGTTTGTCGCGGCACCTGTTACCTTGCTGCGAAGAACACTCAAATAGGTGTCTTTGTCAATCGCATTCGTATACTTATTTACCCCTTTACAACTGAATTTGCTCTCTGACTCGTTAAAACAAAAATACATCTTGCTACACAGCCCAACTATCCCTGTCCCTTCAAACTCTGTCTTAAATAATCCAGGTGTGCGTTTGTCGAATGCCCTAACTTCGGCGTTATAATCCCGCGGAAACCAAAGGTGTTTTTCACGCTCAAATTCAGCTCGGAGATGGGGTTTGACCAAAGCACTAACGCTTTCGCCGGAAAGCGCTAAATAAGCACTATCAGTATCCATTTCACAATATTCGAAGTCTGAACGATCGATGAATTTATCCAAGAAATCATAATAAAACTCTAGCATACGCAATTTTGCGTATTGATAGACAAAGAACCCTATCTGATTTGGCAGATTCATCTTAATCGATTTTTTCGTTTTGCTAATTTCATAAAAATTGTCGTCTAACACATCCAGTTTCCGAAAGTGCGGATCATTTACGGCTAAACCTACGTTTGACTCATCGCAGAAGCTAATGTTTAAATGTTTTTCTCTGTTTGTCAGAGAACAGCCATATCCCGAGTTTCCAAGTAATTTCATTGTTTCGGCAATAACCTTTGTAGAAGGATCACGGTCTCCTTCACATCGCGCATTGCTCACATCGTCGGCAAACCCTGCAAAACAACTCTTTGGAGTGTATTCTGTCACTTCATATACTTCAGTGACCTGTAGACCGTGGTCTAAATACCAGCGTAAGAGTGGAGTTGCTAATAAAATATTGTTTGCAAACATGCTTCCTATCAATCCTCGTCTCGGTTTTTGGCTTAAATTATTCGCGATGGCAAAGTTTTGCATGTGTTCGCCAATCGCATCAAATGGAATGTCGGCGTTTTTGAAAATAGGACACATCTCCGAAAACATTTCCTTTCTCTCTTCTGGAACATGAATGTCACACCGGACAACGCCAAACATTGTATCATTTTTTATCATAGAAAGTATATCTGCCATCGAAAGAGCCGTCCTTATGTCGCAACTTTGCGTGTAGTTTTGCCTAAACGCTATCAAATTCTCGTCCGACTTACGCAAATTTTTATACTCGCATTTCCAAATGTCAATAACCTTATAACCGCGTTGTTCAAGATAGCGTTTTCGTTCTATGGTTCGTTCGTATAGGACGGACATAGGCGCACCGCATTTTTCATTAAAATCTTTTTGGTTCAGTTCACATCGATGCCCGTGAAAATAACAACCGTTAAACTCATATATACTTTGGTTTGTCGAGTCGAATCCATCAACAAAATAACGGCCTATACGCTGCTCACCAATATTGTGTGTATGTGCAATGTTAACTCCGTCTCGGTGCGAAATGTAATCCAACCATTCAATGCTAATCTTATTGAAATATTCCTGCTTTTTAAACTGGTTTTCTTTCAGTCGTCTAATGTAATGTCCGCAAGGCATTTTTTGAGCGAGTGCAAACAGATATAACGCATTTGCGTCCGCACCCCATATTTTCTGACACTGTTTGCCTCCACGAATATAGGTTTTATTCTTTTCGTGGTGACGGTTAAAAATTATTGACGGACCCCCGACTATGTTCGATTTAAAGCTGTAATATATATATGTTATTTACCGGTTGCGAGGTCCGGATGAGAAAAACTGTGCCCGAGGTCTTGAAAACGGCCCGAGCCCGGAGGGCGAGACGTTTTCAAGACCGAGGGCACAGTTTTTCTCATCCGGACCGACGCTGCCGGTAAATAACGTGTTTATTTTTTATCATAGGTAAAATTTAAGAATTTATTAAAATTGAAAATTCCAGTGTAGCGAAATAATTTGAGATCAGTGCAATTGTGAATTCAAAGCGAGGCTGACAAAACTTGAACGTTAAAAGAAAACACGAAGACGAAAACTCAAGAAAACTGGCAAGAAACTCACAAAAAACCATAGTTTCTGTAAAATGTACACGATATTTTTAAATATGGCGGTAAAAAGCATAGGAATTAAAGGTTTTGGCCTGGTTTTCCGGTATTCCGTGTTTCTTCGACAAGGATATCTTCGTGTTTACTTGCTTTGGCCATAAAAAACTCATAAAGTGAATCATGCAGTGAATGCATGTGTTTTGACTTCGATCAACGCTTTCTACTAAAACTGGACAATGAACATGGTATGCAGTAATTCTTGTCTGGTCATTTCACAGTAAAAAACATATAGCCTCAACTTTGTTTGCCAAGGGCCACGGCTTTAATTTTTTTTTGTTTACAATATGTATACGAAAAGTACTTTAACAAATGGGCAGAAAAATCATGTTTTCACTACAGTTGGTCCATATTTTTAAGTTTTATGTATGGAGAAAAGTTTTTTCTTCTATGATATCTGTTTAAACTGTATTTTTTTAACTTTAATGTGGCCAAATACTGAAATACATGAGCAATAAAACAAATGTATAGTTTTAATACACGAGCATTTAAAACAAATGTATTAGTTTTCTCGACACATCGTGCTTAGTATGAAGCCTTTGGAGTTGATGCAATTCATTTTTGTACTCTAACTATCGTTAGGCTAGCTTTTTGAACTTTTTGGGTAGATTTTTAAACTAAAAATTGTTTCAATCCTGTGTTTTGTCGCGTAATCCAGAGCGGGCCGGATGAGTTTCAGAGCGGGCCGGATGAGTTTCAGAGCGGGCCGGATGCAAAAATCCGGACCGCTCTGAAATGCTTGTCAGCCAATCAGATTACTTCATTTACATAGATAAAAAATAAAGATCTTTATCACACTCTTTGAACAAACTGAAATATGTGTTGTTATCAAAACCAGAAAACATATACTTCATGACCAACCCAGGCACAGATATACCGTCCTTAAATAGATCTAATTTTTTTGATTGGTAAAACTGAAACATTTTGTCAATGGCTTCCACAAACGGCTCAACATCTAAGTTGTTATACCAGATTAAATAATCCCTAAAGGACTGCATATTATGTTCTTGCCAAATTCTACAACAATACTCGTACTCTTGAGACGTAATGTTAGTGTTTCGCAAAGTACTAAAAAATGCCTCGTGAGGTGGAAGTTGATCATAATTTAGTTTCTCAGGACTATCAAAAAATTCATACGGAAAAAATCCCTTTTGTGCTGTGCATTCGTAAGCCTTAAGAAATTGATCATAGCTGTAGCCAGGAGCCAAATAATTACATATGTAGGCACTGTTTTCAAACACATGTAGGCACTGTTTCGTTTTATTATAAATCCAAAACCCCGAAAATTATCATCGTCATTGTTTGTTTCCTCGACAGTTTTAAGCTCATGAAACAAAAACCGTTTTCCCCGAGCCGGCGCGAAGCGCCGTGCGAGGGTACTAATTCCGCGCGGATATTTACACCCGGAAAAAAGGAAAGCAATGGGAAATCCAAAGTTCATCAAGTTTTGCGGGCGCATGGCTATGTTTCATGGGTGTGACGGGTGTGATGGGTGGTCATCTCACTAATCTTTGTTAGGAGTGGAATGAGCGAATTATAAAAAAACATGAGTAAGTCATATCAGTAAGTCTGAATTATAACTTATAAATAGCTTTTTGGGACTTCAGGAAAAGCTGCGGAACAAATTTATCGTTTATACTTTATAAAAAAGGATAAATATAGATAGATGGTCGAAAAAATATGGCAAGTTTCTTATATTAAATTGTTGATATAGCCGTAAGAATGTTGTTTTATTTACATAGATTTTCGTTTTTTTACAATTAAAATATCCTATATTTTATGCTATCAAAAAGTTCCAACTTAAAAGGAAAGCGAAATCGTTTCACACCAGATAATTTGTATATTTTCAACTGATTTCATTTCAAAAACTAATTTATAAGTAAAAAGCAGTTTAGTTTTATAAACTTTTGGCAACGTTTTAGTAAACGGAAGGTTGCATTTAAACATTAATTTGAAGCTTATAGAATGCATAAGAACATACCTACACCATATATCTCAGATTTGTATGGCTAAAACAACTAATATTTTAATTATTTTTGTAGTATTCTGTGCCTGTTGTTTTGTACTCCAGAAAAGAAGTTTATTTTATCGTGTTGCCATGGCTACTGTGCTTCCTCTTCTTGAAACAAAATTTCCATTTTTTATTCTTTCAAAATAAATTTCCCAAAATAATATTGTTTCCTTCCACTCTTCTTTACAAACTATTAGAGTAATGATCAAAATTTTAATGGCAAATTTAAAATGAAGGAAGCCACAGTGATTACGTCAGGTAAAACATTTCATTTGGCGATAGCCTTTGATTGCGTCGTGAAGAGGGATGTGAGCCAAGGATCCAATTCTGTTTTCTATGCCAAAAATTTGTTTTGAATGCAGATATCCGACTCGCCTACAACCTTTGCATGGCAGATTTTTTGATAAAAAAGATTAGCAATAGTAATGTTTTGGAATGTAATGTCTGGCAATGTTCAGCTGGGGCGAGGGGTTACTGCAAGCATGTATTTCTAGTATTACATTAATGTCGTATTTAGACGAATTGAAACCAATGACTGGGAGTTCTTTGAGGAACAGATCAAATTTTTTTCTCTAATTTTATGAGTTGCGTTCTCCCCTTTTCGTCGTCTTCTGGCAAATTTCGGATCAGTACATCTAGCTGCGAAAAAACCTCTTCGAATTTTTCTCTTAACAAGCGATAGCTTGTGTCACTAATAGAAACCAAGTGCTCTACAAACTCAGAAACTAATTCTTTTGGATCGCCATTTGTTACGAAACAATGCGCCTGCTCGTAACCAGAAACGTTGCTGGCGACGGATATTGAAGCCGGTACATGTTCTGCAACCCAAACGTGCTGACCTTCATCGGAATCGTTACTCGTGTCAACCTGAAAGCTTTCCAGGTCCCATGTAGCAAAATATGGAAAGAACTTATCCCTATCTTCGAAGACAAAACCCATGTCTTCAAACTCCTCAAAAATGTTTTTATTAACTTTAAAAGTACCACCCGGAAATTTATGTTTGACATTCAAATCACAGGTCTGCTCATGGCGAGTTAAACTGTATGGTCTGGAGAAATTTTTTTGGCATTTACAGCAAACAAAAGCCTGACAATACCTAGTTATATCTGTAATAAAACTAAAATGATTGTCACACAGATTTAAATACATTGGCTGAAATTGTCGAATTGAACGCCGCATTAACATTGCCTCGCCGTGTTCGTCTATCGAATAAACATAAATGGACACCTCGAAAAGTTGCTCGATAACATCCAATTCGCTAAGGTCAATACCACAGAAATCCTCCTGAGCCAGACTGATTTCCTGGAGATATTGATCAAACAGGGCCCTCGACGCACGGTCTAAACTACGCGCGCCCTCCCCATTGTGCAAGGCAAGACATCGAAACAAACAGAGGTTATCGGCATAGGCCCTTCCCGTTAAGCGGTCTTTAACTAATGTAATAATTGACTCGTTGTTTTTTATATATGCTGGTATATCTACTGGAGCCCCAATTGGGAAATTTAGTGTCGTTACAGTTACTAAAGATTGTACTAGTTTGACAAACACCCATTTGCTGTTTGGCCTTTGATTTCTGGTCCATTCTAGAACATCAATGGTTCTTAGGACTTCAACTAGATCTCTAAAACTTTGGTCATTATTCACCATCATTGGTGTATCTAACACGCTGGTGTTGTTTGACGCATAAAATAATCTATATTCTCCTGTTTCTATATTACGTAAAATAAAAATAAAACTTAAATTGATTCTAAATGCGTTTCGTTGTTGCAAATAAATATTTCGTAATTGACTTACGAGTGTGTCCGTTGTAAAGGAGTCGTCAATTCGAATGTTGTATACGTCTTGCCTGGGATGGAGGTAATTCGCAGCGCTAATAACGGCTTCGTATCGACGTAGTAATTCTTGAAGACCTTGATTTTCAGGGTCTTCTGGTAAATCGTTCTGCTCGCTATCAGATTCATAATCAGCATCATCAGGCTGGTTGTTTTCCCTTGGTTCTGGTGAAGGATTCAGGGGTTCCTCATTGTTTGCCTCACCAGACGGACCAGCCCCACTCTGGTCTATTCTGGGGTGTTTCGTTTCCCACGTCTGCTCACTTGTTTCATCTACACAAAATAAAAATTTTATTTAGTTGGAAAACATATATATGTTTTGAGATTTCAACTGCATACCGAATAGTACAAACCAACCAATTCATGTAACTGCGACATTCAAAGCAAACATATCACGCAAATAATTCACTGCTTACCGTTCTCTCTTTTATTTTGGCATCCATCGGCAGTGTTGGTAGGCGTTGTCCTCGATGTGGTTGCCACAGTTTTCCAGCCATATAAGTTGATCAAATAATTCTCCAGCTTTAGGGCAACCAAAGTATTCAAGATTTACGGAGGGGATATTAAGTTTTGCCAACAGATCCTTTTCATAATGGCCTCCTTTGTATGCAATTGTAGAGGCCGGGTTTTTACGGGTTTCAATGTAGAAATTCTCTACAATTGCTTCCAATTCTGAAATTTGGAATGCTTTCATGCCCCGCGGCACGCCAAGCGGTAATTTATGGATCCGGTTTTGAACAGAACTGCATGTCTTTCGATCTTTATGAGTGAGATCGCCCCATCGTAGGTTGATGTCAAAGAAGAAGGACTTCGCTTCGGTGTCACCAACTTTCAACAGACCCATCTCCTTACAAAGGAACTTGTTTTGAATCTGATATCCGTCCATATCAATTACCGCAACAATCTCCAATATTTTGCAAGCCATGATTGTGGAATTTTCCTACCGTCCAGGTTGACTTGTCCAGATTCATCCGAAGAAATAACGTCCGGTCTTGCTTTCAAACGGTTTAAAAGTGCTGTAGCTCTTGGACGCATTGTTTTAGGTATATGGTCGACAATGGTCACATCAGATAAACGAGCTCTCTCTCCAGGCAAAATCCCTTCTTTGTTTTCAATGTGAGGTGCTATCCGAACGATTGGTATTTGACTATCCTTTTGACGTCTTAGATCTAGATAACGTTCCATGTTCGCATAGTATAGTTTTTGCTTTTCGGCATCAGCCATATCCGTACGTTGGAGAATATTTGACATTTCCGTATCTTTATGCATCATGTTAGCCATAAGCGGTGACGTTTCAAGCCTTTGTTTCTGTTCGTATCTATGCAACACATCCTCAGGAACCAATACCATTCAATACCATGCACAACAATTACGTACGCACTGTAACATAGCGTTTGTCTTTTAAAACTTTGCACTATCCTTGGATCACTAGTTTGATGAGTGACCCCTTTTTGATGAGTAAACACAGGCCAGAATTTGTTGTTGCAACCTGCGATCAGGGAGAAATGCATCTCAACTAGCAAAGGGGTTGTGGGGAAAAATAATACATCTGGGGGTGGGAGGCCATAACAACCGAAGTAAACAAATCATTACAAATGGTTGCTATGGCAAGTTTTATGACCTGCTTCCAGAAAAATCAAACACGCAAAATAAACGTCAGGGTGAGAAAATACATAAGTAAAGAAGCCAAAAAAATTCCAACTGTTGATCGAAGAAACAAATTATTTTTAGATGAAACATAATAACGGAGCAATACTTTAAATATGTTAAGAACTGTTAACTCGTCTGCCTTCTGTTTCTTTTCTTTTTTTTCTTCCATCACTTCCGTATCTTTCTCCTCTGCTTTGACAATTCCTCTTTGTATTCAACAACGTAAATACGGTCTTTGTCAAGTACCTGTACATCACAACCTTGTAGTGTGTGTGTATTTGCCACTAGGAATGCTCAGCTCCTGAAATAGTTTTAAGACTTTTGGGAAATGGCATTATACACCTCAATTCAAGAAGTTCTCAACCCACAAACACTTCTTTGTTTACTTGCTGCTATTTCATAGCGTTAAGAGACTTGTTTTGAGCCGAGGATAGAGGCTGACGATAGAGGCTGAGGTTGGTATTATTATTAAATATTAATAATAATAATTATTAACTATTATATTACATAATCGTAACTAAAAATTACAAAGTACTATTTACACCTCAGCCGACGATAGAGGCTGAGGTTGGTATTATTATTAAATATTAATAATAATAATTATTAACTATTATATTACATAATCCTAACTAAAAATTACAAAGTACTATTTACATATCAAGACCAGTGTTTGTTAGTTTATTGCAGTTTATTTCTGAAAGGTAAAGAAACAGTTTCTGTCCTTATTCAAACAAAGATGAGCATTGCATTTCAGGCACTTTATGTGTGTGAAGGCGGCACTGGTTCTTGGGCAAAGCTTACACCGTTGTCGTGCTGGGTCGTATATGGGGAAGTGGTTGAACTTGTCTTTCTTCACATCATGAGGTACTTCTGCATATCTCTTCTTCTGGGTCTTGTTTGATCGCAGTATTTCCTGCTCCTCCAGTGATGGACGACCACGCTTCTTTCCCTTGCCAGCGGAAGTTAGAGCATTCGCACAGACAGCTTGAAATCTTCCGAGAGGGAGCACTTCCTTCTTGTTGGTCTTTTGCTCCTCATGGTATCTCCTATACAGAAACCAGGCGTTCACAAGAGCAAGGGTAAGTGAATGAAAAAATATGTACATGTTGTCGGGTAATTTGTTTCCAGCTACACGGTTCAACTTCACTATTCCAATGTAACATATATCTCGCTTCTTTAGCTTTTCAGCGAGAGCAACGGTGGAAATATAGTTGTCGGCGAAAGCTTTGAAATTTTTGCCATTGGGCAAGGAATTGGTCATTCTCTCTACAACACCCGCGGATCGCCCCAGCTCCGAGACTTGGTCATCAGCAACAGGTTGATAAACATCAAAATCGTACATAAATCCATCCGAGTCTGAACGACTCCAAAGTTTAAACCCCCATTTGTGTTTTTTTTTTGCATATAAATTTTGAGGCCAGACGTACCCTTGAATGGAACTATTATTTCGTCGATAGATTGACACTCCTTGGGTGGAATCTTTAGGAAGTTATCCCGCATGGAAGACATCCAGGGACGAAGTTTCCGCAATTTATCTTTCTTTTCTTCGCTGGTAATGGCCTTGTTATCCACAAAATGGAGCAAGGTTACCAATTTTAGGAAACGATCCCGAGATAAGACACTGGAAACAGGCTCGTAGCATAGCTCGTTTTCCCAGTACGCGCGTAGATTGGGCATTTGGACAATTCCCATGTGAAAGATAATGCCTATTATCTGTTCACATTCCTGGCGGGTGGTTTTGATCGACTGTCCGTTTTTTCCACACTGTACTGGTTTGTTTCGTCAACGAGAGAATCCAGCATTTCATCGGTCACAAACAAGTTGGCAATCAAGCCATTAGGAGCGATGGCTGACTAAAGGTAAAGAGAGTTTTATTTATTCTGGGAGGGGCTTATATTCTGGGAGGGGCTTATATTCTGGGATGGGCTTATATTCTGGGAGGGGCTTATATTCTGGGAGGGGCTTATATTCTGGGAGGGGCTTATATTCTGGAAGGGGCTTATATTCTGGGAGGGGCTTATATTCTGGGAGGGGCTTATATTCTGGGAGGGGCTTATATTCTGGGAGGGGCTTATATTTGGAATTGCTTGAGCATTATACACAGGTGGGCTTATACACGGGTAGGCTTGTACACGGGTGGGCTTATACACAGGTGGGCTTATGAATGAATGAAAACGTTATTGAAGTGTCAATGTATTTAGCTACAATAGCTAATTGGGGACACTATTTACCTATCACTAACTTTCAATATAAAATAATAGTCTATATATATATATATATATATATATATATTATAAGATTTAGAAAAATTAAGTAGAAATATCACTAAGTAATATATGTTTGCCCTATTTTAGTTAGAGCATAGTCCGCAGTTTTTGCACCCCCCCGATCTTTCTTTCTTATTTTGTTAATAAATGATTTCAAGTTGATATTTTCCCGCTCATGCGTTTCTAACCTCGACCACAAAGAAGGTCCGAAGTATCTGATAGAATTTTTTTCCATACCTTACACTTTTAAACCTAGGACTTATACACGGGTGGGCTCATACACGGGTGGGCTTATACACGGGTGGGCTTATACACGGTAAGTAAAACACATCAACAAAGGCGCAACAGTGCCTTTAAACATGGGCTGTAATGCATGTAAAGTTAACAAATATTTTGAAAGCAGTGCATAGAAAACTGTGGTTACTGAATATTGATAAATAATTTCTAAAATCGCTCAATTCTTCTTGTTTTGGCGAGAAATAAGCTACGTTCTGTTGCATCTCAAATTTTTTATTTTCCTGCTCAGTCACTTATGTCTTAAAATAATATTTTTTCGCGAACCATTCTTTTAAATATAAAACGTAACCCACCGTTGGAAAGCTGTATGGCTACGCTTCAAAGTGAATCTAAACAATAAAGTTTTGCTGCTCAATTGTTTGCGAAATTCTCATTTGAATGGACAATTCCGTTTTTATACACCCTGTAGTGCAATTTGTTGGATCTCTTGATTTTGACCTAATGTCTAACACTTTGATAGCATGTATAACGTAACAAAGAAATATCTCTTCTTCTTTAAATTAGATTTAGTAACCCTTTGCAGTCTTAGGGCAATACCTTGGCATGCATGCGCTATCACCCGTTTTTCCGCACACTGGGCATCTGTGGCACTGAAGCTTCGGGCATACTGTCTTCCCATCTTCGCTGCTCTTCATAATGTGCGAACTTGAAAACTTCCTCGTCTTCTCTGTTCAGATAACAAAACGCACAGATGCGTTGAAGATTTCCCCTGCTTCGAACACCACTGTCGCTGGTACTAGAAGACAAAGGATCGTTTGACTGGTTTGGTTCCGACAAAGCATTTGTGGACCAACTTAAATGCTGGCGATTATGATGAGGCCGTTGGTTTTGAACTGATTGCCACGGACAGTACTTTATCATGTGGGCATAATCGCCAGTTCCATGGCAAATCGGGCATTCATGTGCACGCAGGACTGGGCACACTATTTTTCCATCTTTGTCTTTTAAAATGTGGCATTGGTATAGTTCTTTGGATTCCCCATTTTTGCGACAAAATGAACAAACTCCATGGATGTCGTACCAGAAGGCCAAAGAGTTCCTCAGACGCAGTTGTTTTCTCGCGATACGCCATTGCGATTAAGAGATTTTGCCTGAGTCGTTATTTACGAGGTATACCTCAGATATTTAGTCTGCACACAGACAGTAACAATGCGGAAAGGGCGCTACTACCTAGTTCTAGAGGTGTGGCGGCAAGTGTTTTACAGCGGATTCATGTTGAGTCTTCAGCGGTGTTTGGCCTTTTTCAAACATCCAATTTTGCAGATGTCCAGTTAAAATTGTTTGTAGTTGAACTTCCAAATTCGATGTCTGAAACATAATTAGACTCGACGTTTAACTCAGGATATTAAAACTCAGAGATCCCCAATGCCATGGGGCGCCGGCCAACTTTGTTCCCGGGGCTTTCTTATATGTGCAGTTGCAGAGAATGTGAAGGAGAGACACTTGTCCGCCTTTTCAACATGCGCACATAAGAACGCCCTGACTTTCTGAAGAAACTTTAAATATATAGCTTTATCTTACTCTGTGAGACTGTTAGTTCAGGCCTTTCTTACTATATGCAAAATTACCTGTTTCATCAAGTAAATCTAGGAATTTTGCTCCGTGTATAAGCTAATCATATTCACTAACGCTCAAACCATTTTAAATAGAAGTTGCACACACACAAGGGCATGGAAAACAAAAAGGGCGATGCAAAGGCAAACGCAAATGTTTGAAAATTATTTTGTCGTTCGACCCTTCCTATGTAAATACTATTCTGATGTCAATTATTTGCCATTCACTTGCGGTAAAATCTTCGGAAGGGTCGTCTGGAATGAAAATAGAGACATGTTTGTTGTTTTCGCTAGCATACCAAAAAAAACCATTACGACCAAAAGATAGCACTGATATACTTACCACGAATGGCTACTTGTAAAGAGACTTCGTTTTCTATGCGAGTTAGTTGTGAATCGGTAAAATCTTCGAATGTGTTATCTGATAAGAAAATGAAGACTTGTCAGTTCGCAACTGTTTTCGACAGTTCGACTCGCTTCTACCACACATTACAACAGTGTTTATCGCTTGAAATTATAATCTGTATGTAAATACAAAGACACTTAAAAGTTTTTATTGTTTTTTAATAGTATATTCTTGAAGCCAGATAATATATGCGGCCCACGGCTAAAATTATACATGAAAACAAACTATTGTCTACCCCATATTTGGCACATACTTTAACACTTCAATCTTCAAGGATTGGAATATTTTTTCCTATTTTCGTTAAAATTTGTAGAAGACTTGGATGTGAAAAGATTTAACTCAACGTGATTTGAAATGTGCCGAGAGGCATGCTCGCCCGCCATGCTTTCTGGGTGCCGATATATGGCAAACGTCTTAATACCATTGAAGGCACTGATATCATGCAAACATGTCAACAGTCCAGCATATAAGCAACGTAATAATGATCAGCAAAAATATATCAGGTTCTTTGATAAGACGCAAAACATTAAATACAACGTTTGCGATCGATCCATCGAATTATTGACGTATTCCGTCGAATTATTCGACGAGCTTGCCGTGTTAATATAACATTTATACGAGTATTCTTGATATAAATAATAGCAACGAGAAAGTATCATCGTTTGCAGAATTTATAGACATTTAGTTCACTTCTCAACAAGAACGAAAAGAAATGTTTTTCAGCAAGAATTTTTTTCTTAAAACACGAATAATTTTTCTTGACAAGAAAGAATTTCTCAAAATAATCTGAATAATAAGAAATTAATATAATTATTGGAGATTTAAAGTGTAGTTCATTCAATTTTCAATATGCTTGTTTGTTCCTTCCTATTTTGCTCCACCAAACTATTTCATCACTAAAATGTTATCGTCTGTCTGATGACAGTACAAGTAGATAATCTGTCTTCAACCTCGCCCGCTAAACTGGGAACCTGATAAATTATAAAGTTTCATGTATATATGTAAATTCAGTATAGATTGTCACTGATGGTTCACAGGAAGTGTTTTTACAACATTTTTGAGAATGTCTACTGTCTGGACATTTTCTATTGCTTTTATGTATAAGATTATATGCAGATTATATGTCATACCAAGTATCTAAAAGTAATGCTTTCCTTACGTACAAAATGTTTAGAAGGGCAATGCTATAGTTGAATGTGTTGTGTTTGTATATCATATACTTTTCTCTTGCTGGTCTTTCTCGATCTTCAAGTGCCACATAATGTGTTCGTAAGTAGTAATATCAATATTCTATATTGACAATGAATTGAAATGGTACCATACCTCATATTTCATTGTTTAATTATATTTAAATTATATAATAGAAGTAACATAAAAACATTTATATGTTTATTGAATTAATTAAATGTTCCACTAGACGTTTTTAAGGACAAAATCCCGTCAATTATTTGTTGGCTTGTATGTCTGAACTTCTTTGATATTTTTATTGTGTTATGTGTCAGTCACTGTTTTTTCTACGTATTTCCTCCCTGTCATTTCTTTGTCTCCCCCAGACACGATTACCTTTAATATTCTTGCATTGCCATTATGTGACTAATCAGTTGAGTTGTGATTATCTGTTCCAAGTGGAACAAGGAATACAGTGTGATAGCAAGGAATACATGTGCTCCACTTATAGTTTGTAGCAGGAAGTAATTGGTTGGACATGTACAAAGTTGTTATGGAGGATGAACTACGACAAATTGATTGGAGGAATCTTCGATGCCATGAAGCTTCAAAACTCTGAACATCATGCAATCAAATTGTAGCAAAATGTGATTTGTACAATCTGTGTGGCCGAACCAGAAATATCTAATGTTTGAGAATAACTGAAGAACTATATTGTATTAAGGAACTTTGATAAACCAAAGAGCAGCAAAACTTAGATAATTGAAATATATAGAAAATGTTATATGATAGTTGGTATTTCTTTGTTTGATTATAGTTCGAGAGAAAATGTACGTGTGTGCACTTCAATAAAGAATATAGATTGTTCAGTTTGTGTCCTTTCGAGTTAATCTAGTAAATGATTGTATTTTTACTTTACAACAGATCCCCTATTTAGTTCTATTTGTTAGTAAAGCCGGGCGCACACGCTATGATTTTATTCGGCCGATTTATATCGTTTAGGGGCAAGTGCCAATGTGTAATATTTGTATCATTCTGAGAAGAAATGTAATATATCATTATAGTAAAAATCCTCATCTTGATCAACTTTTTCACTGTCAAAGCTTCCGGATATGGTGTCATTAGGTGAATTGTAAATTAGTTTTCCTTTGTTTTTTATGCTAAAATTCATCTAGTGACATCATATCCGGAAACTTTGACGGTGAAAAAGTTGATCAAGTTGAAGATTTTTACTATAAAGATATATTACATTTCTTGTCAGAATGATACAAATATTACACATACCAAAAATCATATTTGGGGTTAGTAGCACATTAACGAAACCAATACAGAGGACTGAAATAATGATCCCGCAAATCATACCGGTGACTGAAATCATAGCGCGCGCTCAGCTTAAGGTAACTCAGTTAACTATTGGCAGTATAGTGTGAAGGGCAAGCCTTATCGCCCTTGTGTTTTGTTGGTTAGAGACCAAGATATTTTATAACCACTTTTCCTGATGGTCTTCGATCAATACCCATGACGATGTGATGCTGGCTCATCGGTGTACACGGAGGCTAACCCCAAGTTCATGTATACAGTGTGTATGAAGAAACTGGACAAATTTGAAATTCCTCTCAACTTCGCGAAGCGGCTCCAGGTACGAAGTTTTTTATTAATATAGATTGCTTGGGTATTTATAATGTAGAATAAACGAAAAAATTCTGAAAGTTAAATTTTAAAAACCCAGGGGGGGGTGTCTTGTCCAACAGATCAAAAATGGCTTGCGCACGAAATGTGAATGCTTAAAAGTTATTTTTAGTTAGTGGCTAGAAAATTTGTTGGGTGTTGCATTGCTGTTCAAAATTTCAGAAAATTTGCTTAAGTGTAAGCCCTTCAAAACGTCACGCAAACTTTCATTTAAAAAAAAAATCCGCTTTTACATGCTTAATTTACGCCTTTATCTAATTTGCATATTGCTATTTCACTTTTCCTCCCAAGAGACAATATGCAAATTAGGTAAAGGCGTAAATTAAGCATGCCAAAGCTTATTTTTTTTAAAAATGAAAATTTACGCGACGTTTTGAAGGGCTTACACTTAAGCAAATTTTCTGAAATTTTGAACAGCAAAGCAACAACACCCAACAAATGTTCCACCCACTAACTCAAAATAACTTTTAAGCATTCAAATTTCGTGCGCAAGCCATTTTTGATCTGTTGGACAAGGTACCCCCCCCCTTGTTTTGAAAATTTAACTTTCAGAATTTTTTCGCTTATTCTACATTAAAAATACCCAAACAATCTATATTATAATCCAAAAACGTCGTACCTAGAGCCGCTTCGCGAAGTTGAGAGAAATTTAAATTTGTCCAGTTTTTTTTATATACCCTGTATATGCTAGGGTGATGCCAGATTATCTAATATTGTATCTAATTTTCGCTCGTAATAATATATAATTTTCGCTCGAAATTTCCATCTACGAACACCATCAACGTTCAGTTCGCTCGAGCGAGATACCCAAACTTTACATTAATGAAGTCTATAACTATTAACAACAACAGTAACAGCAACAACTTTATAACTATTTAACAACGACAGTGACCGGTAGCAACAACTACAACAGTAACCACGACTACAACTCCAACAACATAATTACGTTGCTTTGTGATGACTATTGCGGAAATGTGAATCAAATACGACAAAAGTCTGTTAAATTATGTTGGTTAAATCTGAATATATATTACGTTAACTGTCGCAAAATTCAGGTAAGACGAGCAAATATCGGAAGATGCGCAAGTCCTCAGATGCCACGTTGTTTATAATAGTTTGGATACCAGGGCAAGGTTGGTGTATAAGTCAAGGGCTGTCTGATATTTTACGACCTTATCTGCGAGAAGTCGGCAGATGGGGCAAAGTACCTTACGTTCCTGGGAGAGTTCGGGGGGAGCTTGGAGTTTCTGCATGGAACGGCATTTCCAGGTCTTCTCATTGGATTTGGATGGAATGAAATCACACTCTAAAAGGCGATTTGAGCGCAGCCGCCCTTGCCGGCGATGTGAGATGTTATATGTTGTTGATACTGCCTGCGGCCTCCAGCCGTTTTTGAGACCTTACGAAAATATCTCTTTATCCGGACCTTCTAACTGGTATATAGCCCAACCACATGAAAACACTCTTGTACTAGATAGGTAACGTCACCACTTTTCAAAGCATAATATATTTATATAACTACAAAGTATGAATTACATTTGTACTTAATCGTGCATGTTTTATTAAAATTGCAGTCGAAACCATGCTATTATTTCACAACATATTGAAAGGATAGTATCGAAACACGTCAATCAAAATTCCAAATAGCTGTAGGCATGAGATATAAAATTTTATTCAGGGATTGTAGGATGGCTAGGATCAAACTAGCTAAAAAATATAACAAGAACTTCGACGTGTCGAGCGAATACCCTTAAGGCCGTTTTCCACTTCAAACGTATCGTAACGTACCGTAGCATTTTCTTTTGTGTCTAGGAGGAAACAAAGAAATACGTTTCGCTACGATACGGGTACAGTGGAAAACAGCCTTAAGTCGCGAGGTTAGTAGCATTGGAAAATAGATGTACTTTTGTATTTCCAATACAATACCGATCACGTGATAAAATAGACCAATCTCATGGATTTAGCCCAAACACAAAAAATAAACAGATTCGATGAAGGGCTTTGACCCACCACGTCGAAATTCTTGTTGTATTTTTCAGATAGTTTGATCCTAGTTACAACCCCTCAAGAATGTTGAAAATTACATATACCATTTATAATGTACATACACTGGTTTGCAAAAAGAGCTTCGATTTGTAATGTTCTACATAGACTTACAGTTACAGTTTATCAGAGAAGTGCTTCAAAGAAAACCAGACCGAACGTGAGAAATACAGCCAGGACATGGAGAATCAGCGAGTAGTTGTTGAGCACTTCCGCAGCTTTTTTCCACTCTGCATCTCTCGCCTCCATCTTTATCTTTGCTTCAAACACATTCGCGATTACTTTGTCATCAGCCAAAGATTTTGCAGGAAACTTTCGTTTCTTCTTTTGGTCTACAATTCTGGCAAGCCCTTCTATAAAGCAATATGTTATCAGGTTAACAAAATTGCAATTTCTATTTTTAATAATTGTACACATATCTGAATTCCAAAAGTATAACACGACAAAACACGGCAAAAGGAATTCGCCAAAGACAAGTGGTCAAGGAAAGTTTAGGTATTGGTTGCTTTGAAAATTTGTTAGTAATACACTTTAGTCTCAGAGTATATCCTTATTGAATACCAGCCTCGTACCCAGGCGCTTTTAAGGAAAAGAAAAAAAAATCGCGTTCAGCTACTTTATAGAGATCAGTGGCTGAGATTAGCGAGCGCGCGGAGGTGCTTGGGGAGGTCGCGACGAAGGAAGCGCCTGGCAGAAAATGTATTAAAGATGGCGGCAGTGTTGTATGTTCAGGAAATATTTTGTATCCAAATTATGAATGCACTGCGAAGAATTTTTTCTGGAAAACAAAAAGCTTTTTAGTGTACTTTCATATATTTTTTACGTATTAATTAAATAATAAAACATTGATAATTTGCAATTTAATTTAATATTGTTATAAGTTAAAATTGTACTTTCCTGCCAGTGTCCTGGCTAATGTAATCTCAACTCATATCTGAATATCATTAATTTGGTTTTCTAAAAACAGAATTTCTGTTTTATGCTCACTGAATTATTCCATGCATGTGCTTTCTGCCATTTGTTTTCACAGAAAGATTAGTACCTATTAAAATTGTACACACACACTGTGATTTGACAGCAGTGTACGTATAGACCATCGATCATTTCTCATACTATGTTTAAGGGGGTCCTCTACCAAATTTTTTTTTTACTGTTAATCTAATGATATGAAACACTTCTTTTAGTATGTTGTTGGGCTAGATACCCTGACCAAAAAAAGGTATAGTTGGAAGAAGTGGTTGCCATGGTTACCAAGATAAAAGACCCCATATGGTGAAATATGGGGTCTTTTATAAGCATGATAACTAAAAAAGTATTAATGTTAAAGACATAGAATAACTTTTATTTATTAACTAACGACATTATCTAGGAGATGAAGTAAAATTGTTAGCATATGTGTTATAATAAATGTTTTACGCCATGAATACTAAAAATGAACATCACTATCCTCACTTAAGATATTACAATTTCAAAATTATTGAAGATAGGGTAATTATTTTACTATGTCTCCTAGAGCAGGTTATATAGAGTAAACCCTGAAAATTTCAGCAAGATAGCTTTAATTCTTCTTAAGATATCCTGCGCGCAATATTGTTAATTACACGTTTTCGGTAATTTGAGAAAAAGGAATTATTGGCATACCAATAAAGATTTTATTGCATCCTGCATCTAGTTTTGTAGATAAGGAGCTATTGTAATGGGACACATGGGTATTTTCCCCGTAATTAGTAGTCACATGAATGTAATGCGCAGGAAGCGGATAGGAGTGGCGATATAATCTACAGCAGTATGTGCATTAGTTCATTCTGCTCTTCAACCTGGTAGCGCAAGGTCAACTCTCTGGCTGAAGTCAATTTATAAGTAATTTTATGTCAAGTTGTGTCCCAAGTATTTTAATTCTTGGTCATTCTTTTGTCCGTCGTTTGCGAGATGATTTAGATGCGCACTTTGGTGGCCGAACCGTCGAAAAGGTCCTTAAATATGATTTGTATTCGGTGCATAAGTATAAGCCCGATATTGTCATCTTGGAGCTTGGGACTAACGATTTGTCGACCCACGCCCCTGAGGTTGTGGGGTCTAAAATCGACGACCTTGTGCATGTTTTAAGGCACGCATACAATGTTCGAGTTGTTGGGGTGTGCCAGGTTATAAACCGCAATATCCCTTTTGCTCAAGGACCCGACCTTGGCTTTAATGCCAAGGCCGCTATTTTGCGGCAATATTTGTCCGTGGTCCTTGCGGGGGAAAATGGGATTTTTGCTTGGGACCATCGGGAATTTTTTCGAACCGATCGTGCATTGCTATCCTCCGATGGCGTGCATTGTAATGCCCAAGGACAGTACTGTTTGTATCGGAGTTACCGTGGGGCTATCTTGAAAGCTCTCAACCTTTTGTAACCTGTGAACTCCGTTTTGTACTGTTGGTTTCTGTTCCATTTTGCGTTTTTATTGACAACGCCCTAATTTTATGAAGGCGTCTATTGTCACACTCTTTGATTATGCAGTATATATCCCCTCTGTACTTGGTGTTGATATATATTATGCTTATATTTGTTATATTATTATGGGCTAGAGCGACATGACTGTTTTCAGATGCCCACGTTGAGATTTCAATATTGGGTTTTTCCTGCACAGGGCATATTCACGATTATCGTGCTGGTTATATATACGTTTATATAACGTGTTTCCCCTAGTAGACTGTCTCGTCTTCTGTTAGACTAACGTACATGTATGTCCTCGTACTTGCTTCGTGCCGTGCTGATATTTAATGTTTAGGGTATATATGACTGGCTGATCCTGTGTTTGGAAAAATGCATGTCTAAGTGGGATAGTGCAATTTATTGTTTTCAGATGCCCACAGTTGAAATCAATATATTGTGGGACGGTGCGGCATGTTGTTTTCAGATTGCCCGTTTTTATATTAATTTGCAACATTTATAATGGATGATCTATTGCGGCTACCTTCACTGTATGCCATGATTATTCCGCTGCGTTGTTTGTTTGTTTGTTTGTTTGTTTGTTTGTTCATGTCTAATGTTCCGTTGTGGATATTGCAGCTATTATAAGGATGATATTTTGCGGCTACCTCCGCTGTATGTCCTGATTATTCGGCTGCGTTGTGTGTTCATGTTTTCGTGTTCCTGCGTATACATTTATATCCATAGAATTATATCACGAATCGCTTCACCGTACGGAAAACCCGGCCCAGCTTTGCCTGTCTATGGCCAAACACAATTCTGCCTGTCTGCGTTCTGACATTTTTCTTTTAGAATGCCTGCAACTCGCCCAAGTACACGTACCCAGCGCCGAGTTCAGGCGGCAGCACCTAGTGCCTCTTCGCGGCGTCGTCGGGCCACAGCAGCGTCTACAACTGCCACCAGTACAGCCAGGGTCGATCGACAGCCTGCCGTGGTTGCTACACCTCCAACGTCGCAGAACATTACGCCGCAAGACCTCTCGGACGAAGCGATGCAGAGGATTGTCTCGGCGGTTTCACAAGCAGTGATGGCGTCGTTTGGGGCAAGTCAACCAACTCTCCCGTCGCCTCCGTCCATGGAACCAGAACGGAGAGAAGTACCTCTAGTTGTAGGGTCAAATACTAGTCATAATTTAGCAGATGCTACCACTATGCATGGGCCGGTAGCATCTGCTTTACATAATATAACAGGTGAGACCAACTTTATTAACGTCTCACAGTCAACAGAGTCGGGCTCCGCAAAATTTTGCTCAATCAGTGTGCCCATCGATGCTAATGTTAGCGCTAAAGTTAAAGCGAAAATATGGGCGCACGAATTTATAGATTTTGGTGCTTTACTGAGCTCAGGGGCAGGTGATACTCGGTATCACTTGTCTGTGAGCTCTCAAGCCGGTTCCTCGCTCCCTACTTTATCTTTAGAACCGTCACACAAGCCAAAGTCCATTCCAAATATCGAGGCATGGACGTCGGCTTTTCAAATTTTCGTTGGCGTCTACACTTCAAAATTTCCCTTGGAAGCGCCAATACTAATGAAATACGGTGAGGTAATACGGGATTTGGCCGCACGAGGGGCTGATTGGCGTTTTTATGACACGCAATTTCGTCTCTTGCGGCAAAGCAACCCAGCCGAACTACCTTGGGGTTATACTCACTGGGAACTTTGGATCCGTGCACAAACTTTCGGTAATGCGCGTTTGAGCAAACCTCAAACAAATATGCGCACGAATTCAAACAACAGTTCGTCCTCTTCTGTCGCCGGACCCTTTGTTCCCAGGGGGTTTTGCCGCAAGTTCCACCGGGGCGCTGAATGTTCAGGGTGTAACTACAAACACAACTGCTTTAAATGTGGTGTCGTTCACCCGGCTAATCGTTGTAATTTTCGTGGCCAAAAGCTCCCCTCTGGCTCAGCCCCAAGTGTCGCCAAGTCCCGTACTGCCAACACCGGTTCTAATTGACAATCTTTACCCGTTATTATGTGGATACGATGTGGGATTGGCGTTAAATTTATAAATGGTTTGAAGTTCGGTTTTTCCCTTCATTTTGAAGGATCTCGTATATCATTTTTTGGTCCTAATCTCGTTTCCGCGCAACATAATCCTGAGATAGTTAGTGCTAAACTCTCGAAAGAATTGGCTGTACGTTTCTGCACTGGGATATTGTCATCGTCTTGCGGGGGATAACGACCCAACTAAAGTATTTTGGATTGTTGAAATGTTGAAAGGATACGGTAAGCTTGGGTCACGCATTGATACACGCATGCCCAGAACTCTTCCTATCCTTCGCACCGTCTTACAACAAACTACAACATTATGTCGAGCGAGTATCGTGGGTACTTGTTCAAAGCTATGTGCACGACCGCATTTTTTGCCTTTTTACGAGTTGGGGAAATCACTTGTTGTCCCCGGTCACCGGCCGTACTGCAATTGAATCAGGTCGTTCAAATCGTTGATAATGCGGGCAATATCAGCGGTTTAAAAATAACATTTTTTAATTATAAGCATTCTTACAACCAATCTAATGTCTCGCTCACACTTCAACGACGTTCAGACGTATGCCCAGTGCAGAGCTTGCTAGACTATTTTGCACATCGTGGTTTGGCTGATGGCCCCCTTTTTAAAACTCGTGACGGGCATGCAATTTCACGCAAAATGTTCACAGACCATTTAGCTATTATATTTCGCACGTGCGGTCTCGATGCAAACAAGTACAAAGGCCATAGTTTTCGCATCGGCGCGGCTACTTTTGCTGCCGAATGCGGTTTTTCCGATGCCCAAATACGACTAATGGGTCGTTGGAAATCCGACGCTTTCCGCAAGTATATTCGCGCTCCTAGCCTGTGACTTACATCAGATACTGCGCCTATACAGGCTGGGCTTTTTGGAGGGATTGATTATGGCTGCCCGTTGATAAACATTCCGGACTTAGTACAACTTGTCAGGTCGACGCAAGGGCATGACCTGATATTATATAGGAATGTGCGTGTTAAGATACTAGGAATGTACGTATCACTTAATTACTAATTTACGTTCTCTGTGAGGCTAACGCATGGGCAAGGCTCACACAAATGTTCGCATTTAGCAGGTTGGCGGTTCCCTGACAGTTTAACGCATGGGCACGAACTGTCAGGTCGCTCACCATGTTTTTTGCCGTTATAATGACAGTAATAATCCACGCACTGATTTGCTTTGTAGTTGTTTTTCGTTATAGGTTTTAACTTCACTACATCTGCTGATCCCTTGTAACGATTGGATGGGGTTTGCCTCCTTTACCCAAGGAGACTTGTGGCGTATTTATTGACCCACCTTTTCTGTGCGAACTTTTAATAATTAACTTCGGTTAATAATTTGTTATGTTAATAATTATCTCATTGTTTTGAAAAATTAATAAATCGGCATGTGCGTTGCGCAAGACGCACATTGCCATAATTATTCCAGTTGCTGTCTGACTTGGTCAATTGCGCAACGTTCGCGCACAGAAAACAGAGCTAATCGTTACAAGATATCTTGCAGACCTAGTGTTAAGGGAAGGAAGCGATAAACAGCTTTAAAGTCAAATATTTAGTTTATTTACAAGATAATCATTTAGGAATGTGCTCTTTTTCTCCGATTTAAAGCAATTTTCATGAACTAAAAACCCATGGAGGTTATTGAGAAGGCTTTAAAGTATATAATTATTGGTTTTCTAAAATTTCATAAATATTTTGAAAACCGTAAAAAATTTGGTATAGGACCCCCTTAAAACATTTAAGGGCTACTCCTATATGGGCACTCTGTGCTTTGTCTTTCACATTCGGATTTCAATGACCTACGGGGCCATGCTACCCTTTCCCCAGGGTCCCTGAAAGATATTTTTATCAGGCTCTAAAAAAGTTCAGCAAATAACATTCAAACAAGACATTGAAAGTCATTTGCTGGACTATTACTGTATATCCATTTTTAAGTTTTCTCAGGTTTGTTATTGTATTAATCACCTCAAAATCTCATACTATATATTAAAGCAAAATAAAACACCCTAATTGCATTGTGCTACAAACATTAAATTTATACTATGGCATGCAGACAGAATAATTTTACAAAATACAACACATTTGTTCACATTCAGTCATTTATTTCTGTTTTGTTGGACCTGGAAAACATGCTTTAACTGTTCGAGGTAGAATGTTCCTGTTGGATGTCAAATCAAGCAAATCCATCACAATGACTGTTTCACATAATAAGAAAAAAATCGTCAATTCTTTGCAACCATTTCATATATTTACACAATTTTAACCACTAGAGGCTTTGTAAAAATATTAAATATATTATATATATTATATATACATAAAAATACCTGTAGTTAGAGCTTCTGGAAAAGAATGGTCTGTTTCATCCATACAGATATCAATGATAACACACCAGGGAGAAAAACTGACGAAAAGGCACCTCAAATCAAGCGATGGAAAGGATTCTTCACATTTCGGTCAAAATTCTTCACTTATCTGCATTTTCTGCCAGGCGCTTCCCCCTCTCGTCGCGTCCTCCCCAAGCACCCCAGCGCGCTCGCTAATCTCAGCCACTGATCTTTTTCTTTTTCCTTAAAAGCGCCTGGGTACGAGGCTGATTGAATACCCCGTTTCTATTTTAACTAAAACCTCAAAATTTGAAGGACAGCGAAATAATTTATCATGTGTGATTTCATTTCCAAATTTGTGGCCGACAAGGGGCTACAAATATTTGGATACAAATACCAGCTTACTATCGGAAATAAATATAGTTTCCCCTTTGAACCCAAGCAGCTAGTTTTCTCGATGTTTAAGATTATTTATACTGCAGAGAATTAACACCTATTGACTTACTTTTCAGTATTAAGAGGAATTTTCGTCTATTGATATTTTGAATTTGTTGATAGTTCCCTCGAAACGTCATTCGCAAGAATCTGGCTCCGTAGTTCAAGATGTATTTCTGTAAAACAAATAATTATTACAGCTTAAATTGTGACCAATTGAATGTTGGCGCGTAGTTTAATATCATTTGACTCAGTGTATTACATGTGTGTGCAAAACATGAATATCGAATTGATTTATCATTTTCGTTCACTATTTTCATCTTAAGTATACGCGATTGGGATGGAATAGATATATGTATAAAAATGATATGCAATGAATTTGAGACATACAGACATTGAAATCATTGGCTACGTTTTAATTGTGTTATTTAGATATTTAGTTTATACCAGTATGGCTAATGACAATGTTAACTGCACAGAGCCTAAAGAGCATCCAATAGACTTGTTCAAATTGACTTTTTAGTCCCTTATTTACACTGTTATATTTTTCTCTTGTCTATTTATTTATTTATTTAAATTCGCCAATAGGTACGTGAATACTATGACAGTAAACGACTTCACTTCCTAGGTAATAGCATAATTGTAAGAGTTTAATTAGGTATTTGTTCTCCTAAATTTTGCTAATTGTCCAAGAAGCATTGGCAGTAGTCTGGACAATTTCTCTCCCAGAATATTTTGATGACCACAAGACATTTACAATATGATCATAATTCTCACCTTCACCCAATCAGGGATCTTCTCTTCAGTCATGTGATGAAATCGTAGCACAAGAACATTAAGAAAGAAAGATACAGTCATTTGAATCATTGTTATAGCATAATACCCTCCAACGATTGAAACGCTTCCTGTTGCTGGCATGTTTTCGGATACCAACAGGAAAAAGAATGACAGAGCGACCAGAATTGCCATACCTAAAAAAGAACCGCCCAAACTTTGGAAATTTTGGAGTAGGTAAAATGTCCTAAATATATATTATTAGAAGGTACAAAAACCTTTGGTATATTATGCCCTGCATCGCAATATTTTTCAAGCAAAACAGGCATTATAAGTTTCTGTGTTCGTAACATTGTTCTGTTTTCACATGGTTTCTAATTTATGTCTTTTCATTTCCTTTTCTTCTTCCCATTCATTTCCCTCCTTTCCTCCTTCATTTTTTCTTTCTTTCTTCCTTCCTTTCTTCAATGCGTTGTCCTTCCTTTACTCATGTAATTTATTGACTTTTTCCTCCTTACTTGCACTGTTATGCTCCTTACTTGCTTCGCCTTTAATGAATTAATGAATTACTCCTAAAACAGTATTAAACTATACTAGGAGGAAAGTATATAAAGCCTTTCCCCCCTTCCTTCTTTGCTTGCTTTTTCAATTCCTTCCATACTTCTTTTTTCTTTCTTTCCTTTTTATTTCTTTCATTCTTTCTTTCTTCCTAACCTTCATCTTGTACTGCGATTGAACAAGGCTAAATGCCAGACTTGCTCGCACTTACATCATCAAAATGTTTTACTTACCTACAGTTATCCGTTCACTACAATCTTGAGGAAGAACAAATATGATTGAAGCTAGGAGAGCTATTAAAGTACCAGGCATTATCAAGTACATCATGTAATACAGGACTCGACGGCGCAGATTAAGAGTGAATGTAACGTGATAATATACGTTTTCAGGATTGTCACTGTAAGATACCATATCCTGTTTCAAAGTAGTTCCAGTAATTTCCCATTGACCATTAACGATATAGCGACTGAGATCAAATTTCCCGAGCTAGAAACAATGCAATGAAATTTAATCAATCAATCACTGAAATCAATTACTGCATTTCATTTTGCGATTATGTTCAAAGTTCAGTTAACACGTTACGTGAAATATGATGGAGTCAACATATACAATAATGATAATGAATATGATAATATTTATACAGCGCCTATACATTACTGTCCTAGGCGCTTTACAGTGTATATGCTTTGTAAATTTATTTTACCTATATTTACAATAAATTTCAATATTAAATGCTAATAAGATACTAGTTTAATTCATTAAAATTAAAAACAATAGTGAACTATATTACAAATCGTAAGCTTGTTTAAAAAGATGTGTTTTCAATTCAGATTTAAAAACGTTAATGTCACTAATCGATCTAATGTTAATTGGAGCTCGTTCCAGAATCTAGGCTAGGTGCTGCAACTGAGAAGGCCCTGTACCCATATGTCTTTAAATTGTAGTGTTGTTCTGTAAAACGCCATTATTTGTCTGAAGACGATCGAAGACACCTTGCTTGCTGATAGCAGCATGAAAGTTCTTGTAAGTATTTCGGAGCAATGTTATTCATTATTTTAAAAGACATCAGGTTGATCTTGAAAACAATTCTTTGTTGTACTGGCAACCAATGAAGCATCTTGAGAGTTGAGCTGATATGATCGTATTCACGCAGGCACGCTATAACTCGAGCTGCTGCATTCTGTATGTTTTGCAGCGTCTTTATCTCATATTTGGGGAGACCATAGAAAAGAGAATTGCAAAAGTCTAACTTTGAACTGATGAAGGAATGAATGCGAACTTCTGCGACGTCAGCGCTGATGTACTTTCTGACCTTAGCGATATTCCTTAGATGACAAAAAGCTCCTTTAACTACGTCGTTTACATGATGTGACATTGTTAAAGTATTATCAAATGACACTCCAATATTGCGTGCTTCGGCTTTAGGATGCATAATTTCAGTTCCACCAATGATAGACGACAGCAAAGACATTGGTCTAAATTCGGAATGAAAAATTAGAAAGTCCGTCTTTTCTGCATTTAATTTCAGTTTGTTACAAGTCATCCAGTTGGTGATATCACCAAAACAGTATTCAATTCTAGAGATGACAGAATAAAGTTCTACATCATTATTACACGCAAACGTGGTGCAGAGTTGGTCGTCACCCGCGTATCAGTGAAACGACATATCATGCTAAATCTCCTAATGGCGAGGTATGTAATAAAAACAACATAGGACCCAAAACGGATCCCTGTGGTATTCCACAACTAAGGGGATGTACTGAAGAATCAATTCCATCAATCCGAACCGATTGAGTACGACCTGTGAGATATGAGCGAAACCATGCATATGCTTTTCCTTTTATGCCAAATTTAGAGTGCCGTCTGTGCAACAAAACTTCGTGATCGACAGTGTCAAAAGCGGCTGTTAAGTCTAGCAATAACAGAGTGTACGTGTAAGTGCCGTTTGAACACGTGTAAGTCCCGTTTCTCCGCTATGATGTTAATTGTATGCTGACTGGAAAGTCTCTGATCATTTTCACACAGGTAGTCCCATAGACGTACTGCTGCAACCTTCTCTATAATCTTAGACAACAGTAACACTTTCTTCATATAGTGAAGTCTCCTACAGTGACACTTTCTTCAATAAAGGACACAGCACCGCCTTCTTCACAGAGCTAGATGCTACAGTTGACTCAAATGACATGTTTACAACCCTTTGAATGATGGGCAGTAAATCACTAATACAGTATCCAAGAAGTCATGCTGGAATAGGATCTAAACAACACAATTTGGAGACGATCTTCTTTACTAAACTAGAAAGTTCCACTTCTGAAGTTGGACAAAGTTCGGTCAGCTCACACTTGATAGTAGCTTTATCAAACTCGGCATAGCGTCCAGTTGGTGTCGTCCATTTTTGGGTGATGAAATCAGCGAATTTCTTACACAGTTCAGCAGTTGATCCACATGTGGGGTAGTGTTTCTCAGGCATGCGGTGTAACATGCGGTCTAATGTACTAATGATTCCTTACTAACGGAAATAATTGCAGCATGCCAAATGTAGATAAAATTCAATATGATTGAATAACTTCTAGATTCAATATAATAATAGAGTTGACGTTCACGGGTATAAATGTGCTTTTTGTCCGACTTCGACTCATTTTAGCCCGAGCGTAGCGTGGACGTCAACTGTATTACTATTATAATAATTTTACAGGGTACTTACAGGATAAGGAAACAGAAATACACGCTAAGTAGTATGTAAAGTATGTATTAAGTAGTAACCGTTTTTAAAATGAAATGATATGTGAACTGATAGTTTGAAAACTTATCCTACTCCAGACATTGTTTCCTTGCTTTTTTTGGGAATGGATTCTTGCTCATTGTGCTTGGAAGTTCGATAGCTTTTTCTTCATTTAGCGTTTCAGCCATGCATCTTGTCGTTAAAGATGTAAAAAAGACGCTTGCCGGCAGCAAGCAATAAATGACTGGCCGGCAGAGGTAAACAATGGTTTTCTGTCGCTCATTCAAATTAAGCGGATTAAAATGCATTTCAAAAAATGCATTTTAGCCAGTTGGTTCTCTTAATTTTAGCCCGCAAAATACGCTACAACGACCGCTAAAATTATTATAATAAAGGTTTTCTATCAACATTCCCTTCATTAATTAAAATCATTAATTTAATGAATTTTACCATGCGTCTTTAAAAACCTATATCCTGCATGCACGTTGTTCGGAATGTTTTCCTGAATGATTTTTCATTGGATAGAAAGCCAAAAATGAAAAATAACAATGAGGCAATAGGTAAAGAGATTAAATAAATGCATGTCACAGAGAACAGTGGGATTTTCAAAACAATGTATCATGAATACTGGAATAAGTGTAATGGATCATATAAATATAAACAATCGTTACCATGCTTGTTACGCTGATCTGTTCTGAGTGATATGTCGCTGAACCAAACACCATGTTACATTTCTGCTTGTCCATTGGATAATTCTCTATGTTAACTCTGCATATGGTGTGAAGTACAATTGGAGAGTTCATTGAAACATTTCCGTCGTAATGAACTGTTGGTTGAACTACACCCAGCCTTCTAGACATAAGGTTTTGGGCAGCACTAAATAGAATGAAGAAAATTAAGTTGTATTTCAACAAGGCAGGTTAAGGGCGAAGACAGGCCACATGGATACGATTATCATTTTGGCGTATGAGCTGAAATTATTGCCAACACCAAACTTCTTACTCGCCTAGCCTCCTCCTCAGGCATCTCTTGGATCCCCGGGGTAGGTTGCGTCGACACTATTTTTTTCCCCAGCAGATAAGGAGGAGGCTATTACTCACCAACTGGTGGTAGACTTAAAGTGCATATGCCACAATTACCATTTTATTCTCAAAAATCGGGCGTGACGAGACAATTCGAATGATATATATCATTCCTTAAACTGATAAATACTTCCAGAGATATTTTTGATAATTAAACATGCCAAAAAATAGGTTTTTTTAAAACATGGCCGGGAGAAAAGAGGCTGAATACGAATAGGCGCGATGACGTCAAATCGGGAAGTCGTGCTTTGTTTACATTGTAAAACAATATAAAATATAGTCATGTTGGAAGCGAAATACTGCCGACTTCAGGATTTTACGCAAAAGAAAGGTGAACATTGCCTCTCCCGGAATTTGGTGAAATCTCTCATATTTTGATATCGGAATCGAAGGGACAGAGCTCAATATAGGAAGGGTATACTTGCTTGAAGCCGTCGAAGAAGCCGTACAAAATGAAGAATTTATGAGAACTGGTAGGTTTTAAACAAGTAATTGTATTGTAGCAAAAAATAGATAAAAACTACATACCACCATCGTCTACACAAATCTACTAAGCATATATATAAATCGTAGAATGATATAAGTAGTAATATAGGTACCGTTCAACCCCCTTTTGTGGGGGCGCAAGGGGGCGCATCATTAAATATTCATTAACATAATATGATGGGCGCAACATCATTAACATAATATAGGGGAGCGCATGATCATTAACATACAGGGGGAGAGCAATGGAGAGCACATTAATTAATTATGTATTGACGTCATAATGATATGCAAGGCGAGTTTGGGCAAAACAGTCATTATTTTGAGTTCAGCATATTTTTTGTGTAAAAAATATCTAGTGAAGTATTTCTTTCTGAGGCGACCAATACTAATAAGTTTAAAAAGTTTCAAGCCGATTTCACTAAATATAGGCGACTCAGAAAGAAATACTTCAATAGATACGAGATTGAAGGAGTTTATAAATCTCGCGACAAAAAACCCATATTTTTTACACACAAAATATGCTGAACTCAACATAATGACTGTTCTGCCCAAACTCGCCTTGCATATCATTATGACGTCGTACATAATTAGTTAATGTACTCCCCGTTGCTCCCCCCGTTGCTCCCTCCGTTGCTCCCTCCTGCATTCGCCGCCCTATATTATGTTAATGATGTTGCGCCCCCTCATATTATGCGGCCACAAGAATGGTGAGAGGCCACAAGAATGTGATGCATAGCCCAAGGAATGTTATAGAAGGCAGAGACAACATTTAATTACTATATATTTTCTATATCCACCAGATTCATCAGTTGAACATCCTAGCATGAAGAGTGCTATGAGGCCAGAGACGTAGCTAGAGGGGGGCCCCGGGGCCCGGGCCCCCTCTGGCGAAATTCTCGGCCCCCCTTGGTAAAATTGTGACTAGGAAAATATTTTTATTATTTTCTCACGCTATACGTCATGCCAATATAATATTTCACTTTTACTGCATGATGTTTTGAGAATTAGGGCGTATTTCAGCCAGGACCGTATCTACGGGGGGGTTTGGGGGGTGTCTAACCCCCCCATGAATTGTATTTGGAGATTTAGTGGGCAGAAGCGAGATTTGAGTCGGCACAAAAAATACGAGTCGGCACAAAAAAAATTGGGACACAATACAAGTCGGAACATATGAGCACGTAAGTTGTCCGGGTAAATTTTTTAAACCCCCCCCCGTCGACACATACAAAATGGGTATGCTGGTTATAATTTACGTTTTTTAGTTGGCCCCCCAAAAAAATTTTTCGGCCCCCCTTCATTGGAAAACCTGGCTACGTCTCTGATGAGGCAAGACATTTAATATATATTTATTTGGTTTCTGTATGGTGTAATGTGGCATGTCCATAGAGATAGTAGATATCTGTTATTTCTATGGGCAGGTCTCTTGCCACTATTCAGTATCATGTATTTTTCTCGGCATCTCGTTCCATGGGATTGATAGAGAAGGTGTTAGTAGATGGAATACTCGAATGGAAATTTATATACATTTTTTTAGGTTTTGTAGATGGAAAATTATTGAGTGAAAATCATATACATTTATTAGACCTAACCAGGAACAGCTACGAAAAATGAAACTATAGGTCCCTGGCAGGAATCGAATCTGCGGCCCTGCGATTCCGGAGCAGCGCTCTAACCAACTCGACAACTGGACTCTGCAGCTCAGTTGGTTAGAGCGCTGCACCGGAATCGCAGAGCCGCAGTTCGATTCCTGCCAGGGACCTTATAGTTGCATTTTTCGTAGCTGTTCCTGGTTAGGTCTAAAAAATGTATATAATGTTCACTCAATAATTTTCCATCTACAAAACCTTTCAATTATTATTCAATCGAGTGAGATGTCACCAAAATCTTGATGCATTTTTAGACCTAGCCAGGAGCAGTTGCCAAAAATGCAACTTAGGCCCTCTGGCAAGAATTGAATCTGCGGTCCTGAAGTAATGTAGCTTTCCACGCAGCCACCTTCCTTTTATACAGCCTAATGTATATCTTATGAATATACACTGCATGCATGCGTACCTAATCCTGGCTGTGGCCTAGTTTGGTTTATGGAATGGCTGATTACACTACTCGGCCAATCAGAGAGGCAAAAACCTCACCAAGGGTATAAGCCTCGGCTTGTAGTGTAACACTAGAGACAGCTTTTGTCCAACACTAGAGACTGCTTGAACCAGGGATCAAGATAAAAAAGATGTGTGCATAACATTATCAATATAACGAGTATAGGGAGCATTAGGGCAGATTATTGATTATCCTTATATGAGGGTCCTCAAAGGGTAAAATGGGAGCGGAAAATTACTTGAGTAAATTTGTCCAGCACGGGTCCATGACTTCATTTGCAGCCGATATTTTAGACTACACGCCGTATTTAATTCTCTCCATTATAGAAAATATTTCACCAAATTCTGGGAAAGGCAATGTTCACCTTTCTTTTGCGTAAAATCCTGAAATCTAATTCCAAACGAATATGCCAGAAAATTGAATATTTCGGCAGTTTTTCGCTTCCAACATGACTATATTTCTATATTGTTTTATAATGTAAACAAAGCATGACTTCCCGATTTGACGTCATCGCGGATATTCATACTCAGCCTCTTGTCTCTCGGCCATGTTTTGAAAAAACCTATGTTTTGAAAAAACCTATGTTTTGGCATGTTTGAGCCAAAATATCTCTGGAAGTATTTATCTGTTTAAGGAATGATATATATCATTCAAATTGTCTCGTCACGGCCGATTTTTTAGAGAAAAAATGGTAATTGTGACATATGCACTTTAACAAATAGATACATGGCAAAATATCCGGTGACATTTGCTTATTAATTATATTTTCGCCCCCAGGCTCCGGAATTTCATTTCGAAAGCGTCAAATATCCTACAATTTTGAACTTTATTTTGATATATTCCCCTCTGTTTATGACTAAATTCATATGTAGGAACAGATTATTATAGTTTATTTGTCATTCTATCTGAATCTTCTTAAAGAAAGTAGAATATCGGAAGAAAATATATGGCAAATGTACTTTGTTCGTGTCGACATACGATATATCCATATTAAGCAATGACCCGCGCGGTTCCACGCGGCCTGCAGCAAAGGGGCCCAAACTCAGTCCAATCGCCCAAAATGACAAATGTAGGAGCAGATATGGGTAGCATGGGATCCACTGATCATTTTGGTATCAAATTCATAATATTTGGAGGGAAACCTCGTATGGCAAATTCGCTTTATTCGCGAGCTGTTTTGCATATATTTTGCATATTATTGCTTACTAATGTTTCAATGAACCGTGTATGGCTATCTCTTGCGTGGAGTCTATTGGGAATACTCTATATTTTGCTGTTGTGTGGAACTGCTGAAGCATTTCCCACCGATCAAGAAGAGAGAGCTATTGGCAACCCCCATAATTTCAGGCGCAACTAAACAAGTGAGTTTCTACCTACGTTTAACAACATTTACTTAGTGAATGCTTAAGCTATATTTGACTGTACCTGACTACCAGTCATGCAGGTTTATATAAACAGGGGCTTATTTTATAGTGTGCAGTTTAAACTAGTGTGTGTTTCTTACAGCAAAGTTCTTTATGAGCTATACAAATCGATAAATAAATCGAAACAAGATGAGGGCATTGAGCAAAATAGGATGGAGTATTTGGAAGACATTGGTTGCCAGCAAGAGAAAAGAACCTTCAGCTGTAGCAACTGTAATGTGCAAGGCATAATATTAAGACCTGTATGTAGCTCGTGTGAGACAAAACTATGTTCTCCTAGACTCCTACATATTTATTAAAATCAGGTTTCAAATGGAGCAAAACGTGCAGTCAATAACAAATAAGTACAATGGTGAACAAACACATTTTTTTGCACATTTATGCATAGTTTATTGTTTGGGATTTTTTCACAAGGGTACATCTTTGAAAAATTTAATTGTTTTTCTGTATCCTAGAACTGTAAAATGCTCTGATAATTGGGCTGTTGAGTCAGGTGGGGAGAGAGCAGAACCTCAAATTCATATTCAAGCACAAAAGATAATCTTGCAAACTTGTATGTGAATTTCAAGTTGTGCTCTCCTCAGTTTACCTGATAGCGCAGCTAGCAGCGAATCAAAATTAAAGGTTTTAGTGGATGGATAATTAAAGTGGAAGAATATATACAATTTTTAGACCTAACCGGTATATATTCTTCCACTCGAATTATACATCTACTAAAACCTTGAACTTTAAGTCTAATCAAGTGAGATGCAGAAAAAAACACCCAGCAGAGAATCAGCCCACAAATGCTGAATATTTATGATGTTAAATTTTGGGTAGTGTAGGAACTTTCACACTGCACTTTAAGATTTATCTGAAATCAATGTAAAGTGAGGCTTTGGGGCAGTTCATGCATATAAGTCGGGCTGACCTGGTGGCATGTTCACAAGAGCCGGGCTAGCCCACCTTGCAGCACTATAAATTGTTTACAATGCACTATACTGGCTTAATTTGCTTGGAAAAATTTCAAACTCACTATTGACCTTTGTGCCTCAAGCGGGATCCCTGCCTAGCTGGCTCGAAGTTGTCGAGCCAGCCCGGCTCATATGGACAGCCCCCGTCTTTATAGGCCCTAAGTTTATGAACACAACAGAAAATAATGTATTTGTACTTATAATAATAAGTGTCATTTCCACTGATCTGTGTTGTATTGTGCTTTCACTCCATCCCCTCGAACAAAGTTAACTATCAAAAGCAAGTCATTTGAAATTTGATGTTCCAACAAGTGTCCCTTTTTTCGTTGTTTATATTATAAACAGTATGTATATTTTCAGTATGTAATATATACATATTATAAACAGTATATATATTTTCATAAATATCAGCATCCACACGTTCTACAATCCGCACTTCTGGAGACTCCCTTTTGCTCGAATACAGCGCAACTTTAATTGACTTGACCAGATTGTAAATGAAAGCCGACGTCCTGTCAAGCAAGGAATCCATACTCGGCTCAAATCGAAATGTTGCACGACCAAGCTTGCTAGATTTTTCGCCATTTAGTGATTCACCCGCATCTCTCCATTCATCAAAGCTACTATCGTATCCTAGTTTTGTTGCTTAGACTTTAATTTATCAGCTCTTATCGTTTCACCACGTTCTAGGCTTAGAAAGAACACCTTCTCTTGACGTGCACGCTTCGCGGCCGCCATGTTTACGTTGTGGCGCGCGCAATTACGTCCAAGGCGGGATCTGGAACCTAATTCTTCAAATGTCCACTCAAATAGGGAAATTTATTGGCATGAACTACGAGCCTCCGGCCGAGACTGGTGCTGCAACCACGTTTCATTGTATTTATAACTGAACAGACAACGGAAAAATCTTATCTATATTTGCTTTAAATAATAAAGGCCCCCAACCTCTTGGAAAATCGAAAAGGTCGAAATTTAACAATTTTCACCGTACATGATCCCCGAGCCGGCGCGAAGCGCCGTGCGAGGGTACTAATTCCGCTCGGAGATTTACACCCGGGTATGTGAAAACATTGTGGAATGCAAAGTCGTCCGACATTTTTTTTTGTGATGGACGGGACGGTTTTGTAAGTTATGCTCATGCGCAAGTTCAAGCCGAGAGAAGACTTCCATCACAGATAGATTTTTTCAAAAATAGTTTTGCACTCATTTTATAAGTAAGTCTCTATGTATGTAATCAAGATAAATGAAAATTACTTAGAGGACAAATTAACAAGAGGAAAAACAGTCGAAAGACCGAAAAAGGAGCGTTTTAAACAGGCAAGTGTCTATTTTGCATGTTTGCTTTGCCGATTTTTTAACATAGCATGCAGTATAGTTTGTTAATTCGAAAATGTGTAGATCATTCTGCGTGGTCAATACAACATTGATTGATCGTTAAGAGCATTTTAGTATCGATTCAAATATGTTATAGAAAAATAAAAAACATTAAATCTCAAAAACTTCATTGCAAAAGCAAGTGCGAAGTATAAAAATACTCCTCGAAAAGCAGTTGAAGTTTTTTGAAAATTTCGAAACGTTTTGTGAACGTCTAAGGTTGAATGTTACAGTAAATCAAAGCTAAAAGAGTACATAATAGCATATACCCACTTTATATAGTTGGCAATTGATAATTTTATAGTTAAAAACAAAACAATATTTTGTACAAATTAAAATATAAAAAATATACAATGTTGCGTGTTACCATGGTTACATTCGTCGACTCAGTACTTCATGTTACAATAACTTTTGGGGAGTAAATTGTTTGGTTCAAATGGGCTTCTGCATGCATGTATTTCTAGTCTATGCAAATAATTTAACGCTATTGGCTAGTTTAGTCACATGCTGAATTGGGATTGGGTAGCGAAAACAAAGAGGCCATGGCCTCCAAGCCGTGACTGATCAAATTTTTCAAAACATTTGCAAATAATTAAAAATTACATCCAGAGAACATGTTTTCTACATTAGCAAACCGGCAGGTTTTTCTTTTCAACGTCATCAACAGCTTGTATACTTAATCTCTTCTTTGTTCCCAAGAGATCATAACTCTCGACTAATGTAATGCCTCGAATTCTTTAGATTATTATATAAGAATTTCAATTCAGATAAAGAAAATATTGGCTCATTCGAACCTCCTAATATACGGACACCCAAGGAATATGAAGAGCTAATAAACTGAAAGTTTTAAGTGTCTTAAATACTAAGTAAAAACAAGTCCACGCTTAAATGTATGTTAATTAAGTACATCTTAGTTAGCAACATGTACATTATATACAAATTGGTTCTTTGGAATCAAATGGACTACAATGGAATGATCTTCCCTGGCGAAATGGATATGCGAGTGTTTGCGTGTATGTATCCGTTCTCTGTTGTCCGCAATAAAGGAGGTCCGTATGTTATTGAGATTGATTGTTTTCAATATCGGTTTCGGGATATAGAGACATGATTTAAATGCCCGCAAATATAGGCTCGACTTAGCCTCCTCCGCATGCATCTCTTTTGATATCGTTAACATTGAATTAGGTATTGGGTTACTGTGTCAGGTCAGGGTAAGAAAAAAATTGGGGAAATGCCTGCCATAAATCGACACCAAAAGTTGCATTGCGCATACCAGGTCGCGCATGTTAATTTTAGCAAAATTTGACAAAATCTAACTGTGTGGTGGTGGGAAATGTTTTTGGTATTTATCGCAAGGAGTGAAGATATTTTGTTGTCAAGACGATAAAACTACCGAATTTTACGTTGTAAATGCACGCGAGTTGCAGGAAAAGTGTGCAACTGTGTTGGCTCAATGCAACTGTGTTGGCTCATACCAAGGAAATTACTTGACTTATATTAGTTCATTACAAGTTAAAGAAACAAAAAATAAATACGATAATTGCAGACTTTATGAATAATATTTTAAAACTCATATTGAACATGCATTATAAATATAACACGACTGAAATACACATGTTTATAACTTTATATGTTATATTAAATGTTATATTATGGCATATTATTCAGTTCAAACCAGTGGTTCAAACAGATGTATATTTCAACGCATTTATACAATTAATAAACCGAACAATCTATATCAGTCATACATTTCATATAATTATTACCTACTTCTTGGAGTCTGAAAAGAACGCCAATAATTCCTGTATTTCCACAATTGACTTGTATCAGTTTAATAATCGGCCGAACCACTGAGCAGATTACATACAAACATTCTGTAGCTTCGAGAGTGCGATTTTAATGTTTTTACATCCTTTTTAGATGGCGAAAACATTTCAGAAGACATTGCTTGTTAATCAGCCAAGTAGTTTTTGTACACCGTAAAAATTTCGACGCATTATAAGACATTTTCAAAGTTTTTAAGCACGAACTTCACTCCTTCGGCCGAATTGAAAATGGAAAACTGAATTTAGGAAATAGAAAACATTTTCCGTGCTTCTATACACTTATAGAAACACGCGTGGGAGTTTGGGAGAACGAGAAATAATCAGTGGGAAAACGAGCCCGTATAGGGCGAGTTTTTCCACGTTATTTCGAGTTCTCCCAAACTCCCACAAGTGTTTCTATAAGTGTATAGAAACACAGGAAAAAATGTTTTCTATTTCTTTTATAATATAACTCAAAAGACATTTTTTAAACTCGATTAATTTACAAATTCTCATTACGTACGCATGCTGACCTTTGCTCGTCAATTTCGCTGCAAGAAAACAACTCGTTTGAAAATTAACAGTCAAAAATGTGTAAAAGCATTAAAATTGTTTTTAAATAGTATTCAAAGTTTTATAATTCGCATTAAATTTGTTTTTTTTATGATTTTAAATTTTGGCGGGAAAATTTTCGTGTTTCTATACAGTTATAGAAACACGCTTCTCGACCAATCAGCACGCGCGTACTATAAATGTTATATTATAAATATAATTAGTGTGCAAAAACCTACTAGGGGAACCCGGGTACCACTACCAGTGACAAGTACACTAAGGTACAGTGATTTATTGCAGGCATCTCAACTAGAATTTTTTTTTCTCAGCCTGACACAGGTAACCCAATACCTAACTCAATATTAACAATAAAAGAGATGCCTACGGACGAGGCTAGGTTCGACTGTATCTAATTCTACAGGGCCTCAATACACTTTATTCTACGGGAATCTGGCCTTTGGAAACCTTTGTTAGGCAAACCAATCATGAAACAAGATATATCAAAATACATACCAAAATATGTACCAAAATCTACCATGAAATACCTGTTGTAAAGCACCACGTCAGGTAGCCATATGTGTCGGGGATTCACAACAATATCTTCAATTCCACCAAACTCTGACCGGTTCCATACCAAGTGCGGGTCGTTCCAGTTCTAAAATTAGAGTAGTCACTAAAAATTGTAATTTGAGTGTACACTTCTTGTTTTGTTCCTACAATCCAATGTTTCTTGCGAATACAAAATGTAATGTATATAATTATCTCAAATAATACCAGGTGAAGTACTGCATCTGTAACAAGTTGCTGGCTCTCTTCCACCTAAAATCGAAAATAAATAATAAGAGTATATTAGAACGTACGCTTTGGAATATTGATCGATGAATTGCCAATCGAGAGTTAATGGCTGACGCCTTAAGTATATGAATGTGCGGCGGGACGTTACTTTGTCGTAATTAATTGGCGTAGAAACGCTCTTCGTCTTACCAAATCCTCAATCCGATATATTGTTAATCCAACGATAACATTCAATGGTCTCTTTTGTCCTACGGATGGCAATATTCTTTCATCATATCGACTTTCGTTAAACAAGTAATTAACCAGGTCTAGTTCTTCGCCCTTGACTGCAAAAAACAAAGATTTGTACAGAGATTGCACCTAAAACGTCTAAGTGGTAATATATGGGCCGTTCGACTCCCATTTATAATGCTCCGCAGGGCGCATTAAAAGTTTTATATATTATATATATTATAGTGTTAGCTCAGTCGGTAGTGCGAGGTGCTAATAACGCTAAGGTCATAAGTTCCTCACACAGGCCAAGTAGTATCCGATAATACTTTTGGTCATTCATCTTTCACGCATGAGCTATTTTGTCATGGAAGTGTTTGGTAAGTCTTTGCCCAGTAAGGAGCAAATTGCCTCGTGGATCAAAAGATTCCATGTTCAAAGTCTGGCGGGGTCTTGTGCTTTGCATTTGTATTTTGTCTCAAAGCCATAAATTTTTCCATACAATTTATAGAGATCGTTGACGATTTGAAATAGTTTATATTTCACCTTAGGAAATCACCGCAAATGCCCTGATAGCGTAATGGATCAGTCGTCACTCTTCGGTTGAGAAGATTCCTGGTTTGAATTAATCCTGGTTGGGTCGAAAAATCGACCAAATAACAGTACAAAACATTTTGTCAATTTGTCTCTATTTGGACGGATTAGAGAATTAAATTAAATTTCCTGGAGAGTCGTTTGTCCTCTTTCAAGGAATGGCTAATAATTTTAGACAATTTAATAAAAATTGCTGTAGCATAGCTTAAGATTGCTGTTCAACGTGAACGATCCCCCATTAATTTTGCGAAAACCATGAAAATAGATTTCAGAATTTCTTCTTTCTTTTAACAACATGCATTTGCCTTGGTAATGGTCCTGTTAGCATAGTCGACAGTGTGTGATATTAATAATGCTAAAGTCGTGAGTTCGATCCTCGCACAGGCCAAGTACCATCCGATAATGCTAGTAATACGTATACTTATTAAGTCAAATTATTACAAAAATCTAAGACTAAATGCATTATATTCTCGTATACAGATTATAGTAATACAGTGCAGGATTGAATCTTGAATCGCACTATCGAATTTTTGAATCCTGCGATTAAATCCTTGAACCCTAAGATTTAATTATTAAATCCTAAGATTGAATCATTGACCCCTAAGATTGAATCCTTGAATCGTAAGATTGAATCCTTGAATCCTAAGATTGAATCCTTGAATCCTACCATTAAATCATTGAATCCTAAGATTGAATCCTTAACTCCAAGATCGAATCTTGGAATGCTACGATTGAATCCTTGAATCATAAGATTCAATCTTTGAATCCTAAGATTGAATTCTTGAATTCTAAGATTGAATCTTTGAACCCTAAGATTGAATCCTTGAATCTTAAATTTTAATCTTTGAATCCTAAGATTGAATCCTTGAATCCTAAGATTGAATCTTTGAGTCCTACGATTAAATCTTTGAATCCTAAGATTGAATCCCTAAATCCTAAGATTGAATATATGAATGCTACGACTGAATCCTTGAATCCTAGGATTTAATCCTTGAACCGCTGTGTTTATTAGCGCGAAATTTATGAGCAACGCTAGACGTATTTTGATGTAACCACAAAATTGCTAAGCTCTGCAAAATGTATTGTTTGTTGGCCTGAACTTGCCCGGCTTGGCTCATGCGACGTCATGCATATATTAATGAGTGACGTAATTGCATACACAATTAGTGACGTCATTGTGGCACCCTTCTCTTCCCGCGCAGCACTATGCGGCGCCCTAAGAATGGGTCGATTATATTACTACTAGCCTTGGCTGCGTTTTGGGTTGTAGCAAAGCTACCAAAGGAATATGTTTTTATACTTAGTGACTCCTTTCCTTTAAAACACCTAGTGATTATATCCGAAGGAATAAGAAGATATAGGTAAACCTTGACACGTTAGAAGTTTTGTTTAGTGGTCGAAATCGTTACCTAGCACCTACAGTATGTATGTATCGATACACACCAAACTGAACAAACGCTTTTAAGGTAATGCTCGAGTTAAGCTCATTTTGCACTTCAACCGTATCGTACTAAAACACAGCGTATTTCTTTGCTTCTTATGCCTTGGATTGGAACTAACGATTTCGACAAAAGGAAAATACTACGATTCGGTTGCCGTGAAAACAGGCTTTTGATGCTGCGTTGGACAGTGGACATTGCCTGTGGCTCTAATCTTTATGACTAAAACCTTATTTGAAACAACTTTTAAAATTATGTCGAAAGTCTTCTTCAAATGTTGCCTAATTCTTGAAATATTTTGACGAAATCATCATCAATCAGTGAGTTGTCCGCCATCTTCGATAATTGTGGACATGCATGCGGCGTTACGAGCAGGGTCACAAAATATTTTTACCCAGATATTCAATGGTCATTATAAGCCCAAATTTGTAATTTAGTCACTATTGCAAATAAAAAATTGATTGACAACATTTTAAGCATTTACTAATTGTTATTTGGTCTATATTAGTAGTTTTATACGGCTAACCCTGTTTTTGATCTGACCAAAACCACCGTTAATGAGATCAAATTGATCCAAGATGGAAACCTAAAACCATTAGGTTTAAATGGTTTGCACATGGCGGAAGCGGTTAGCGCGCTGCCTCTTACCACTGAGTTGAGCCTGTTTCACAACAGGTCGAGGTCACTGTTGGTACTCGCATGAGATCGGCAGTGTGCTCAAATAACTCATGTAAGTTGACATTCTCTCCTGTGCTTCGAGGGTTTTCCCCGGGTACTCCGGTTTCCTTCCTCTAATACTAATACTAACCCTTAGGAACTAACAATGGGGCCACAGTAATTGGCTGACGCTGTTGTGGACTCCCTGCCATTGAGGCAAAGTTGAATAAAAAAAAATAAAAAAAATTGGTCAGCTTGTACTCACTGACCTATTTTAGACGTAGTTGTTAAGACGATGTTTAGGTTTAGACTGCGTAGGGAGTAACTCATGGATAATTTGCATCAAAATTGTTGCAGTGCAAAATAGCCTGCGAGGCAAACGGTCTTGCGGCGAAACACCCAAACACGGGCAAGGCTGAGGAGGGGAAAGACCGTCTGCAAGGTTTGGCAGTGTTTTTTTTTATCAATTTCCGTCCACCAGTGGACTGGAATTGATGATTGGCTGTACTATTTTTATCGCTGTCAATCAATAGGAAATGTGCCATTAATTAATGTAATACAGGGTGTTTCAAAAAAACTGCAAACACTACAATTTGCATAACATCCACTGCAATTAGCATTGCAATGCCTGTGCAACTTATGATGCTCCTGGTATTTGAAAATACGTTCGAATTTTCCTTGAAATTAGAATAACAACACAAAGTGATGTAGCTTGTTTGTTTGATGTAGCTACACAATTTACTTTGCTCATGGGTTCGTGTTTACGTTACTAACCCTAACCCTAACATTACGAATTTCGACATCCCCAAGTATGAATTGTGTTTACGCATACTTGGGATCACTTAGTACTGAATTATGCAATTTCATAAATATCTGATTTCAAAGGGTTTGCAGTTTTTTTGAGACACCCTGTATATCTAACACGCAATAACAATAGCACCAGTGCGTGCTGGCTTGTGGTCGCCAGGGGAGGCCAGCTGGAAATTTTGCGCCCCCTTGTAATATGTGTAGGGAGGTCCGGGGGCATGCCCCCCGGGAAAATTTTGAAATTTAGAATCCCTGAAATGCTATTTCTTGCGTTTTGGGTGGCGATTTGACGGAATTCTAATAATTTTAAAACATCGTATAAAATAAAAATGCGCAAGAAACAACACATTCAGGAGTTTGAATAAATATATAATTCATATTGAACATTCATGAAGTAGACGGTGAACTTACCAGTGATCGTAAGCCAAATCACTTCACATTTCACAATTAACAATTTACATCCTTTGAGATATTACAGACTGGACAGTAATGCTTGTAGTTGTAGGTAGGCTGGTGAATTTTTAATCCTCGTATTAGTCGTATTCCGACTAACACAACATAAGAAAACCTGGCATATCGGAAATCACTAATATTTATTGGATAAGTTATCAGATAAACGACAATGTATCAATCATTAACAATCTCAAACTCTTTTTCTCTCGTTGGCTCATCGGATCTGACAAAATTCCAATTCGGACTAGCGCTTTTGTGTGCGCTTTTGTGTGATTTGTGCAATTTCGGCGCCCCATTTATGTTTTGGCGCCCCTAAAAAATCTTCGCTGGGGGGGGCCATGGCCCCCCGGCCCCCCCTGCCAGCACGCCACTGAATAGCACAGAGATAAAAGTCTGTAAATTAAAATATTTTAAGGAACGAAACGCCAACTGTTAATTTGGAAATTTTAATGAGAGATCCAACGGCACTTGTTTCTACAGTATAGGTTTAGGTTTTATCGCTATACCTATAAAAATTGCGCTGTTTGTTTACATAAGTAATGACATCTATTTTTAGCTGTGATTTTAGTCTATTGTTAGTTACTTCTTGAAAGGGGGCGGAAATCAAATACACTGCCAAACCACTCTCCTCCGCAGAGGCTGTGAGCTATTAAAAATAATTAGTCGTTTTTAATAGTGAGTTCTCGAGCATTTTCATCAGTCTTACACGAAGTTTTCAGGAAAATTTGAGCGCGCGGGGAAAGTGGGGAAGGAGGAAAATTATGAGGGAAGCCTCTGCCATATAATGTGCAGTTCCAGAGGGTGCGGTTCTGTGAACAAAGTAGCGGCTCTGTGAACACAACATGGCGGAATCAGAGAGCGACACGGAAGATCTTGAAACGTCAATGCAGAATTTTAGTATAGATGGTAAGTTAGTATTGTTTGTGCTATTTAATATATTCTTAATGTGGAGTTGATGTAAATGAATTTTCTTCGTATAATGACTTTGTGGTTTATACTTTGTGTACATAGAAATGGGCTGCGATATTGAACCTCGCTCGAAAATTCGATGCATGATCTCAGTCTAGAAGGTACGTATAAAAGCACTGTTTTGTTGATATTACACCGGCGAATAAATGAGATACGAATGTTCACACATTTATATAGAGGCAGAATAGGTTTTGACGACGACGATGTATGTAATTATTTGAAATATTTGCGACAAACTTGATATGAAAATATTGAATATTTATGAATACACGTGCTGTGGCATGTGGGGAAATTATTTCAAATTAAGCCATTGTTGCACACAATTCCAATCTTTGAACTGTCTGTTTGTATGAATAAAACGAATATTTTAGTCTAAAAATGATTGATTGTAACTCAAAATTACTAAGTGACTAAGATATGAAAATTATTAGCCCATGTTTATATGGCTTTAAATGAAGGGCTAGGCCTATGAGTATGACTGGTTTTCACCTCGTGTCTACATGAGACAAAAGTCAGCAACTTGGTAGGTAGCCTGTATAGCTAGGGTTTTAAAGGGTTGGGGAGTTGTGGTGAGGGCAGAGAAAAAGTAGGGAGGTGTGATGCAGGAAAGGCAAAGAATGTGATTTTCTCCTGCCCTGTGTCTTGCTCTTGCCTTCCTAATTTTTCTCTGCCCGTACGGCTGCACCTCAACCAGTGGCGTCGTGGGTCCCATGTTTTAGGGGGGGCCAAGCGCAGCATTTTCCGACAATATTCGGAAAAACATTATTGCTTTTGTTGTCGACGGGGGGTGGTTAAAAAATTTTCCCGGACTATACTGTTTATACAGGCAAATTCCGCCAATCTATCCTAATGTTGTTGAATTGTATAAATATTAGCTATGAATATGTATGAAATATTAGCTATTCTATAAACTTATATTCTGAAAACGGAAACTGAGTCTCATTTCCGATATTTCATCAACATGTTTTCGCATTCGTATATGCAGGTATGCTTCACCATGAAGATTCCGACAACATAACAAATGTCCAATTTTCCGACGGGTCTCAACGATAGGGGGGGCCATGGCCACCTCAACTGCCCTCACCTCAACTGCTGTTGCCTCAACTCCTTAAAACTGCGAGCTACACAGGCTACTTGCTATGCTGGCCTCTCTTAAGTAATCAACTCAACATTAACTGGCATTACCTTACCACTGTGGAGTAAAATTGTCTGGGGTTAGAATGAGTGGGGTTAATTGTCTGGGGTTAGAATGACTAAAGTAGGGTGCATCTGGGCACATTACCAGCTTTTGTAATGGGTTAAATGGCTTCCCTACAAATAATCTATTTTCGTATGAAGTCCAAAATCATATTTTGTCCAAGCAAATTATCATCTAATGACCAGCAAACAATTGAAAATTGTTCTGAAGCTTCATCTTCACATAGCAAAATTAACAAAAATGACTTTAAAAAGTTAACAATGAGCAATGTGCCAAGATTCACCTACTTTAGCATTTTACTCTGTAACACCAGACATTACTTCAATATTTAACATTAACGCACTTGCACAGTAATAATTTTCAAAACTGTCATTCAATGGTCACTCTGTGTGTGGGCTAATGTATGTAACCTTGCTAGTGGAATCACCCAATGTTTACACAATCCTTTCAGTTGCTTCTGTTGAGTAAAATTCCCAAAACAACATCCCATACTCTACTTTCTCCTTTTTGATATGGAGCTAAAAATATCTACAGTAGGATTGAAAAATGTAAAATCATCTGGTGTTAGACAAAGCAAAATGATGGGTGTATTGCCTGTTAATGGGCTGATCCTTTTTAATATTTTTAATACGACATTTGCAATTAGATGAGGATGAACTACCTGTACTTGATGTACACAAGATCCACAAAATTACAACCAGTACACCAAAAAAGGGTCTGCAAAGTTATGAAGAAGGTTTTGAGAAAAACCCAACATTCTAAGGATATACTGGCCAAGGGTCATATGCATCTGGTAAGTTACTTTTCTTAGTTCTTAAATAATATGTACATCATTGTTGTTGTTGTTCGATCATTGACTATCTACTAGAAATCTGTTAGGCGAGTTTATTTTATTATATTAAAATCATAAATTGCTTACAAAGTATTCTATTATTTTTCAAGATTGTGGTGTTGTGAGCCATGTGAAAGATGTAACTGGAAAACATGCTAATCTAAATCTAAAGCATTGGCCTGGACCATCTTGTGTATCCCCCGATCTTTCAACTTGGACACAGCATGGTGTACCTCCAAGGGGTCTTAGCAAGCCACAGTGCAAAAGAAATAGCCCATATAATTGTGCTGCCTCTCTGCGAGAATGTGATGCAATAGCCATGCTCTTCTTTTCCATCTCATCAGTGATGATTGCAATTTGAAATTCTTCATATTGAACACTGGCACTGGCTAGGCTAGGCTGGGGTCTTTGTTCTATATATTAAGTCGTATAAAGAAAGTTGTTCACCACCATGAAGCAACAATAATATCAGTCCTTAAATACGGATATATTAAAGGCTCTTTCCTTGATTTATTTAATAGCAGTATTACAGCTTTATATTTACACCATGGTCATGGGAATTAAGGAATTCTCAATTTGACCAATGAATCTGACTCATAGATGGATTTTCTGGGGGGGTGCTACCCCCAAATATTTGTTTTCACCCCGCAAACGAAACATTCACCCCTCTAAAAAAAATTTCAACTCCCCAATTTTCGCCATAATAAATAGTCCAACATGCAACCCTATATAGAACCATATGGGGGGGTTACAGTGTCACTTAACTCTCTCAAAGGACCTGCCAAATTCATTGACTTGACAACTTCATAAACCCTAGTTTTTTGCTTCGAATGACTTATGATGCACTCTAGAAACCTTCCCCTTTCGCTTAAAATTCTATACGTCTCCTGGCCATGAAGATCTTCAAACAGCGTCTTACAATCCTTCGTGATTTGCTCATTAAACACCACATTGCGATGCTTTATTTTGAAGTGATGCAACAGTCCCACTCCCTTCGAAAAAAACTTTATTCCGGCATTGCTTTTATAGCACTCGGCACATGATATTTTGTTTTGTTCTTTCGCCTCTTGAAACGGTCTATTTGATGTCAACAATATGCTATTTGCAATTCCTTCATCCATTATTCATATAAATACTCGCTCTCGAATTTATGCAAATGTCGCCATCTTGAAAACATTATATGGCAGAGACATAGATATAATAAACCTAGATAGCTGACTCATACCTAGCGGAGGCGTGACCTGCATGATAAATCCAAGATGGCCGCCATTCAAACTCTACGGGGAAATCCATATTTTTTGCATTTTGCGTCGTCCCAGTGTTTCGAATCCACTTCGATCAAACTTTTTTGGCAAAAACTACTTGTCGTGAAGGTTTTAGACGCAAACTGGACAGCTGGGGATGAATTCATGTAAAAATATCGCTCGCCGAAATTTGTACGAAATCATCACTTGGTCAATTCGAGTGAATTACTCTGGTTTAGAGTATTTTATAAAGGCAATTTGTGGTTTTCAAGGCCAAAGTCGTATACCTTGAAGGCTTTGGATGCAGAATGGAACGTTTGGGATGAATTATATTAAAATATCGCTCGCCGAAGCTTGACATGAAAATGTCACTTGCTCAGCTCGAGTCATTTACTGCAGACAAGTACTTTAAATGTACTTGGTTTAATACATTTAGTCATTAGATATTTTGAGGAATATTCGGAACATTACTTAGAGGATAAAAGTAATGTCTGTAACAGGCTTTACTTGCTGAGACGATTGCGATTACAAAAAAGCAATAAAAATAGCAATTAAAATTGAGAATGGAAAATGAGATTATGGTCCCTCCCCCACCTCTTACAACCCTCTGACTTCTTTCCCCAGTTTTTGTTTCCTTTTATAGTATTTTTAAGTATAGTATTAAGGCTCACTTAAATCTGGGGCTCATCGAGCGATTCCTCCTGGGCAGCCTTGGAAAATATAGCTTACTAAATGTTGTGTTAAAAAGAACCATAAATAGAAAACACTAACATATTGCTAATCTGGACATTCATTCTCACTAGATGACATGTCAAGAAATTTAGTTTTGGACACACAAGAAAACTTTGCCATTAATTACTTGAAGGATTAATATATTTTTACTATAGAAATGATGATTAATAGAAATGATGATTAATATTTTTCAGTACATGAACAGGTTGCACACTGTTACTGTATTGTTAAATGTTAAGTTAAATGTTTTAAAACAATACTGAAAATCAGAAACAACACTCAAATTTGTAGTGCACTTGCCACAATTTTGCACACTACACACTGTCACACTTGAATTTTTCCCTGCTGCATAAATGTTTCCTTGTCGAAATCTGCCATATATTACCCAGTCTGGTCTCATGATCTCCCCGGGAAAAGCCTAATCAATATAATGTTCAGAATTCTTCCTTTCATGAGTAATGCTGTCTGCCATTTCATACAGTGAGTTCAAATAGGCTGCATTGCACACATACCATGTCTGTGTGTCAAATTTTACCTCTAGGTGATATTTGGCATCAGTTAACAGTGGACTTAACTTTTAAATACTGCTTTTATCCTCTAAGTAATGTTCCGAATATTCCTCAAAATATCTAATGACTAAATGTATTAAACCAAGTACATTTAAAGTACTTGTCTGCAGTAAATGACTCGAGCTGAGCAAGTGACATTTTCATGTCAAGCTTCCGCGAGCGATATTTTAATATAATTCATCCCAAACGGTTCATTCTGCTTCCAAAGCCTTCAAGGTATACGTATTTGGCGTTGAAAACCACAAATTTCCTTTATAAAATACTCTAAACCAAAGTAATTCACTCGAACTGACCAAGTGACGATTTCGTACAAATTTCGGCGAGCGATATTTTTACATCAATTCATCCCCAGCTGTCCAGTTTGCATCTAAAACCTTCACGATAAGTAGTTATTGCCAAAAAAGTTTGATCGAAGTGGATTCGAAACACTGGGACGACGCAAAATGCAAAAAATATGGATTTCCCCGTAGAGTTTATAGTCTTTTTGCCCTGAATGGCGGCCATCTTGGATTTATCATGCAGGTCACGCCTCCGCTAGGTATGAGTCAGCAATCTAGGTTTGTTATATCTATGGGCAGCGGCTTCCCCGGTTTCCTCCTTCCCTTCATTCTTTGCGCTCCCCCACCCTTCTCAAAACTTCGTGTAAGACTAATGAAATTGCTCGAGAACTCACTATTAAAAACGACTAATTATTTTTAATAGCTCACAGCCTCTGCGGAATAGAGTGCTGCCAAAAATTGCAGAAGGTTTTTCCCCTCCTCAACCTTGCCCGTTTTTGAGTGTTTCGCCGCAGGACCGTCTGCCTCGCAGGCTAGAAATTACTTAGATATATGCACACTCAACGGGATATCTTCAAATTGGCTTCAGTACCTGTTTATTTTGACTCGTTGTGTGCATATTATACCGTGTCTATAGTAATAATTATAACACTTCAAAATTCAACAGAACCAACATAAACGCGTTAAAATTTGAATCATTGACATGATTATGAGCATCGAAATATTCATTACCTATCAATTAATTACCTATCGAAATTTACGATACATCGACTGTTTTTCCATTTTATGGCCGTCAGTGTGAAATGAGCTCTCTTGCACAGTTGCACTTCAAAAAGATTCTCTATCGTCTAAAATATCGCCATCGTTCTACGTTACAAACGGAAATTGGGGGTTAGGGTTATATTTATTCGCAGTTAAGTGCCCATGTTATTAATTTAAATTACCGAACAAATTTGAATTAAGTAACAAATGTATGCTAATGTTGTTTAGCATTACTTAGCAACAGTTCTTTTACAAAGATCGATATAGAAAATAAGGATGTATTGAAGCCACGAAAAGTTATGATTCGAGTTTATTTTCTGTCTAGTACTACAGTATAAACATTTTATCAATGACAGTGTAACACATGATTTGATAAAAGTAAATTTTACAAGAACTCGATCTATTTGAGAGCCATTCTCCTCGCAAACATTAAATATTGAAAAATTCATTAACATGCCTGATATACGTACAGACGAGCAACTTTGATATGGAAATAATTTTCGACAAATTCACTTGTCCGCATATACGATGGCGTGCCTATTTGTCTGCACATGTTCTATTTGACGACTTTCCCCGTGCATGGCAAAATTTGGCGAGTTAAGTTGACAAATATTCCGTTGTAAACTGCTTTTGTAGAAACCACGTCTATTTAGTCCTTCTTTAAACGCTTGTATGACTAGCATTTGTACAAGGAAACTTGTCAAGGACGACTGTTCAATGAACTCAATATATTTCAGCAAGTATACATTTAAACAGACCAGTTTTCACACATGCATAAAAATATTCAGTAATTACCTTTTGACGTCGTAACTGTAAACGGAAGCAAATAGAGACTCAGTAGTGTCCGTAGCAATATTTTCATGTCGTCTGTTAAGCTTGAAAACTCACTCAAGTACTGTAGCTTTGTAACGGAGCTATAAGGTTTATCTAAAAGGAATTTATCGACCACATTACTTTTTGTGCAGCATCGATAGAAATAATATGGCGACACACATAATTATATTCGTCATCATATGACCCAAGGTGGCATGCAGGTGTTAATACTAACTATTGAACTTGTAAATTGGCATACTAATATTTGTTAATACGAAGAAGAAGTAGTTTTTATCAGAATTATCTCAGACACAGATTCTTGGGGATTAAAAATTCTTTAACAGATTTCTGTTTGTATATATTGAAGTGATGTCTGGGCCTCTTATTGCCGAAGATTAATGAACATATAGCTCAAGAACGGCAATGCCACGATTGCCATTCAAGCAGGTGTGATTGCTCACATCAAAGCAACCTGTTAAGGGACAAGTCATTATTTATGACAGGGGGGAGGATCCAAGGAGAAACGTTTTCTCGGCTGAATTTCCTATCGACCAACCTTTAGCAAGAAAAGATTTTCTCCATCCAACCTCAGCTGCCATTTAAAAAACTTAGACCCACCCCCAATTTTAATTTCTATGTCGGCAGTGTCGTTTATGGGTGTGGTCATTTTCACGCCCCTGATTCGGGTTTTGGCACATACAACATGGTCAGTCATGGTCATATTGCCCTAAAACAGTTAATATTATCTGTTCTAAATTAAATGCATTCAAACTCGTATGCAGGTCCTATAGACTATGATGCAATACTTTTCTTGCAAAAGAATGTGGTATTTAGTGTTTTTCCTTGATTTTTACTTTGATATGATTTTTATTCTACCCATCCCGTGGCATGGTCTTTTTTACCCAAACTTTTCTTCTAATAAAATTTGGTTTATCCACATATTTTCTCTTCGGTGCCACCCCGGCCATAAATAATGACCAGTCCCTAAACGCTTAAGTTATATATTAATTATATAAGTTATATACTAATATAATAATATAGTAATGTAATTCCGGTTAATGAACTTCATCGTGATTACCCAGCCAACGAATTTTGATTCTCGTCAGCCATCGTGTCGAATAAAGACTTTCTCCAATAAAGGTATAGTAAAGAGAGATTTATTAACCCATCGCTTTTTACAGTAATGCTATACATGAAATGAAGCAGTCACCTGCAAAAACTTGATTACAAATCAAATAACAGAGTCAGAACAATATTGATCCTCCCCATTAAAGGGGACCTTCATTTTGAATTTTATCTTGGTGTTTCCACTTTAAGGATTTATTAGTTTTCTCTTATACTTTCGTGCAATTGCCTTGTACTCAAATACAGTGCAATCACCTCTGAGTCTTGAGTTCGATTCTTGCTGAGGACTTTACACTCATGTGAAAAGAGTAAGTCAACGCTCTGTTGAGGGTCGTGGGTTTATTCCGGGCACTCCGGTTTCCTCCCACAGGGAAAGTTGACTGGGTGGGTTAGGATATACAGATTAGGAAAGTAATATTACAATTGTTGTAAAAAGAGATAATGTAGACTAAAAAGCCCTAACGGGGAGGGAGCTAAATAATGTATATATGTATTAATATATATTATTACATAATCATATATATTAATACATCGCACACCCGTCATGTACTTCTTACCCAAAATCCACAAACCCGACAACCCAGGTAGACCCATTGTCTCTGCTTGCGGTTGTTCTGCCGAGCTTATCTCTAGCTACCTCGATCGTGTCATAGCGCCCTTGGTTAAGGACTTACAATCCTATATCAAGGACACCAAACATGCTCTCCAAATCTTTCATAACATTCAATTTCAAAACACTCATAAATTCATATTCATCATGGATGTCAAATCCTTGTACAGCGTCATTCCCCATCATGATGGTTTGAGAGCACTCAAATTCTTCTTAGATAAGCGCGCCAACCAGGAACCGTACCACTGTTTTGATCGATTTGGCTGATTTAGTGCTCACCCTCAACAATTTTTCATTTGACGGTGAGCATTACCAACAAGTAAGTGATATAGCCATGGGAACCAAAATGTGTCCCAACTATGCAGAAAGATATGCAAGCAAGCTATAATCCTTCAATTTTCAATATGCTTGTATGTTCCTTACTACTTTGCTACACAAAACGGTTGCATGACCAAAATGTTAACGTCTGTCAGATCACAGTAAAAGTAGGAAAACTTTATTCAACCAGACGCAAACTGGTGATGATGTATAAATTGTCACGGGTCGTTCACAGGAATTGTTTTTACATAACAACCTGTTTTCGAATGTCTGCAGTCTTCCATTGCTTTATATAAAAGATTAAGGCCGACAGTTATTTTGATTTGATTTGATTTAATAAATTTTGCCACAAAATATACAAAGAATAAAGACAATTACGTCATAATTTGCTGCCATGACAACATAAGTGTAACACTTACTTGAACAAGGCATACCATCCGCCTGTAAAAGTCCCCACGGAATACACCAAATGGTTCAGGAGCTAGGGGGACACCTCGCTAATTTCTGACGGTGTCACATGCCAAATGCTACGTTTAAAAGAGGCCTTCACTTTTGGTGAGCTGGATTCCTAAAAACCTGTCTACTATCCCGTAATGACGTCACAACTATAAGGGTTAGGATAAGGGTTGATGTTAGGATTAGGGTTAGGACAAGTGTTGAGGTTAGGGTTAGGGCCAGGATAGGGGTTAAGATGTAGGTTAAAGTTAGGATTAGGATTAGGATAAGGGTTAGGATAATGGTTGAGAAAATTAAATAGGACAATTAGGAATAAGTCAGCATTTATTACTGATAAGTATACTAGTTTAATCTATAAACGTAATCCTTAATCCATGGTTCTATTAATCTAATTCACTATGAATGACTAACTATGCATTCAAATTATATTATTAATGTGCTACTCAACTTAGTCCGTGAACACAATCTGTTATCAATGCTTATTCAATCTGGAACACTAAGCATGGCAAAATTATATGATTATATTGTAAACTCATGATTATATCAAACACGAAGCGTGTGGTACTTAAATTAATATATTAACTTGTATACAAAATTTGTGCTTTCCTTTCCAACACCTTGCCAGCAGTGGTCCGAGGCGCCATATTTGTCGTATCCAACCATAGATCGTGAACCCCAACATTCTCCGTAAAACTGCACTGCAAAAGACTGAACGAAAAACTAATAATTGATTATTTTTTGCAAATTGTATAAATGCGAGTTGCCGTATTATAAGCAACGAAGTTTCCGCAAAAGACTGGTTTCAACGCATGCTATTTAGAAATATTTACTAACGTTGTTTTGCAATTAATATCTAAGAATTTTCACACGCGTTGAAGTCAGCTTATGTTGCAAGTTGCAGCGATTATATGCTGCTCATATTACGTCACGTTTGGCTTAAAATGGTACATAAAGCGAATATAGTCCAGTTCGAAAACAGTCTAGCAAAGCCGTCTTGATTCGCGATGCGTTGCGGTCTATCGGGGGAAAGAGCCAGTTTAAAAGCTGCGTGTGTAATGTAAAAATCATTTTCCGCAATATGGAACTGAGGAAATTAAAAGTTACCGCTTTTTCCCAGTTATATAATTATGTAATTCCTAGCTTTTGTCTGCCTATGTCACTGATTAGAAAATTTATCTGCTAGATGCAACAAAAATAACATTCCTTTAGACTTGAGTATTCTATTCACAGCATGCACTCCAAAAACATTCAATTATCCTGGATAAACCACAATGCGTTGCATTTTAAAGACGGCTTCCCTATTCAAGAATTTGCCTTACCACATCATGTTAGGAACGCATAATAGTTTGAGTTAAATAATTAGAAAATGTTATAGGGTTAGTGTTGGGGTTAGGGTAAGCACCACCTAGAATAACTACGTGACATATAAATCATATATCCGCCAGTATATATTGGTTCAAACTGTTTTGTGGTCCTTACATTAAGTGGTAACCGGAAATAGTCTTATTATACTATTATTTTTCGTGATGACTGATATCATTTACACTTCGTTTAAAGCTCTTCACTGCTGAGATACTGAACTTGATTTCGTATTTAGATGGCACAAATTTATACCTCGCACTGCAAAGTTTCCGAAAACCTTGCCAAATTAACAAAATGTGTGATGTTACAGATAAGCAAATGAGTCAGTAAACCGGAAAAGGGAAAACTCAATAACGCAGTGATATTTTGACGTACTGACAATCCCAAGTAGTGGTGTGATGCGGAAACGAAAATATATTATGCACATGATATATATATTTAAGGAGTACTTGTCCAGTTAATTATACCGAAAGCTAAATAATCCGAAATTTTCAAGTCGATTTGTAATATGTATTATATAGTAAGATAATAGATCTAATAACCTTGTGTCCTCTTTCATGAGCTGCACATGCGCATTCCCTGACAGTTTTCTGCATATCATACCAGTCTATCTTATCTCGAAGATTCACAATCAAATCTGGTAAGGCCTTGTCATTCTGATCATTGAAACATCCCAAACTTTTTACACCTGGATAAAAGAATATTCCATGTACATTCACTTTGAACTTGTATATCCCCGAAATATAGCTTCTAATACACTTGTATTTATTGTTGAAAGCTTTACCAGTTCTAAACTGATCTCTCTAGAGCAACGACATCAACATCGGATAAGATAAGGTATATAAGATAAGATAAGATAAGAGATTCCATTTAAAGAGGATGACACTAGACAGTACGAGTACTGATGACTCCGTTGCACTATGAGTACATTCCTACAGTATTTCTAAGTCTAAAAATAATTAAAAGCTATTATTCAGTTAATTGTCTTATGATGTTTCAGAATGAAGATTCACTTGCTAACAGATTCATACCACAGGTATTCAAATGAATAGCAATATGTGATTAGTAAACTAAAGCCAGACAATTTCAAACACCTGCATAGTTGGATTCTCCCTACAAATGTGGGCAAAAGATTGATTATCGCATCCTGCAATATGCGTTTGTCAGATTACGAATCCACAGCTATTTGAGACACTGAATTTTCTTCCAACAGTAGAACTGGACTAATATAGAATGACCCATATATATATATATATATATATACATATATATATATATATATATATATACAGCCAATTAAAAAAAGGTTGTCCTTCAAAATATCTTAAACCTTAAACATTGAGCGCGCAAGGTATGATGGGTATTACTTATTTGGAGTCTTAGATTGGACATTAGCTTAGTAAACCAAATATTCCTACATCGTAAGTGTTTATGCCCTTCCATTGTTACAAAGCACATTTCCCGAGTTAAAGACTCTAAATAGGAAATTATCCATCATCCCTTGCGCGCTCAATGTTTAAGGTTTAAGATTTTTGAAGGACAACCTTTTTTGAATTGGCTGTATATATATATATATTCGCTTACCTCAAAACTTGTCTGCAACAGGCTGTTTCATCTCTAAAAGAATGCCTGCCTGCCTGATGATTCTTTTACAGACGAAACAGCCTGTTGCAGACCAGTTTTGAGGTAAGCGAAAATCTATAATTTGCTCTAACTATATGTTGTCGAGTACTCTCTCTCGACACAGGGACTGTAGGGAGTGCAGTTTAGATCAGATATATCGAGTCTATAAAAGTGAACTTAAATTTAGTTTTAGTTTCATCGACTTACCACCGTAGAGTAAGCCACATATAGTTAAATGTATGACGTAATACAAGTTTAATGATCTTACCACAAGGGAGTTCGTTAAAGAATATGTCATCTAATGCAATATCAGAAAAATACGAAGGGCCGTGGATAGCTTCAAATTCAACCTAAACACCAAAAGACACTGTAAATAAGCAGACGAATAAAGATGTCACGATGTTTGCTGTAGTGGCACAACGGGTAGTGCATGTGTCTTTCACCTCGGCGACCGGGGCTTGATGCCTCCGATATGCAGCCATCTACGTAAAATTGTGTGACAGGAATGCTTCGAGTCTGACTGTAACAAATTAAACGTGAGGTGTCAGTGTAGGCAGCGTCTATACAATAAGCTTCAGGTATTTAGGATCAAACTACATGGAAAATTCAGCAAGAACTTCGACGTTTCGAGCGAAGGCCTGTAACTATACTAACTTCAAGTCGAAGGACCTTCGCTGGAAAGGTCGTATTTCTTGTTGAAATTTCCAGGTAATTTGATCCTAAAAGCCCGAAGCTGACTTTAACAAATACCACAGGTTCTGTCCAGCTACTCCTGTTTCCCCCATTAGTAACACAACTAGATAAATTTGGAATGGTCCGTAGATGAAAATCGTCAAATCTATTTACATGTATAATGTAACTGCACTCTCGTATCAAGTTTACCGAATACATTTCATGCTTGTCTATTCTTATTGATGTTTAATAAAATCAAAACTCATTTAAAATTTTAACTAGATAAAATCTTATGCGTTTCACCTTAACATATCTTTTTAAATAATACTAACCTGGTAGTTTGTATTGGAAATATTAGATATTGTAGCATCAGCGGATATCCATCTGTTTCCCTGGTCGCCTTCCATACTCCAAAGCTTCCTTCTCGATCCTACGTCATCCTTGATATACACACTAAGTTTTCCCATTGTACCGCCAAACATGTGATAGTTCCAAGAAATGCAGCGACATTCCGAGGGAAGAAATTGCTTGCTGGTCAGGGCGGTTTTATCGTTGGGTTTAGCGGTTAAACCTGCTTCAGCGTAAACGTAATAATCTAAAGATTACATTATAATGATAATTATTAACGATATATTAATCATGCTAATTAGGTTGATAAGCAGAAACAGGAAAGTGGTGTTTGTGATATAATAATTATATTCATGATGGTGGTGATAATGATAATAATGATGATAATGATGATGACAGTGATGTTGGTGTTGATGGTGATAGTAGGTCAGGTAGATATCATTGCGGTGATCGTGCAGATAGTGATTATGAAGATGATGATATTGATAGTGGTGATGGTTGATGAAGATGATTATGGCAATCATGGGGATGATTGTGGTGATGGTGATGGCAATGTTGATGATGATGATCACAATGGTGACGATGATGATAATGGGGTGATGATTATGATAATGGTGGTGATGGCCGTGATGGTGATGCTAGTTCGTTTTGATGATGATGATGATGATGATGAAGATATTCAAGGTAATGCCGAAAATAATGATAGACTGTGATATATTTACCATATAGCGGTAAAAGCTATAATGATGGTGATGATGATTATGATTATGATAGTGATGTAATTGTTAGTGGAGTTCATAATGTGAATATTCACCATAATACCAATAGCATAGGAGGTGATCATGAAGATATAATGTTGATCACTATTTGTAACAAGACAATATTAACAACACAGATTTTGGATTGTTTTTTTTGCCGAATAAAATAAAATATTATTCGATCCGATCTCATGCGAAACGCGAGCAGAACAAAGACTTCTCAATGGAGATTTTGGTATGATGGTTGCGGACCGCTATGGGTCTAGAGCTCTAATGCTTGAAGCGATTAACAATTTTTGAATGACGATAGACAAGAAGCTGGCACTTAATCTACAGAACTAACTTTACCAACTTTCTTTGCTATTTTGTGTTGTTGTTGGACCTTTATTTTGGAGTAATTTTTGAATTTCAGCTTCCCAAAAGTCGGCGAACATGTCCTTGGGAGAAGCCATTTGTGTTGTGAGAAAAGGCTTCACTGCTTTGGGTTTGTCTTTGAGGCGATGTTACACGTAACAACTTTTAGCGACAGCTCACAAGGAAATGATGTTGGATATCATTTTATATATCACACGTACAGTATGACGTCAAATTATGTGATATGATTGGCAGCCATTGAGTCGATATGACGATTTTACCGTTCACTGTTAGGCAATCAGAAATCATGAATTATTTGAATAGACGATAAGTATTTTTGATGATAGGACAATTCTGAATAAATGGATATGTCTGTATTTATGATTTTCCTCCTGCTCTTACTTCGTCTGATATAATTTATATGGGGACTAACCTGAACCAGTAGTATGATCAGTATTCGGCCCAGTTTCGTTTGATTTTGTTTTTCCCTTGTATGTTTTCCAATGGTAGTTCTGTGTCTCGTTACGAACCCAATGACAATAACTACCGGATGTAAACTTACAGTTATCTACAAAATTAACGAGAATTATTGTGCAACTTCATTTAACATCTTAATTGATATGCACAGACAAATATACTGATAGTTGAAATCTAAAGCATAATTATAGTATCGTATAACAGCACTAATGATATGAAAACATGGCCAAAAGTTGGTTGAATAAAGTTGTTTTCAGATCGTATTAAGTTCATAAAATCATCATTTCTGTAATATGCCTAACAGGATTTCAATTTCTTAAATTGCGGATAAATAATTCAGATAATTGAAAAGAGAACCATTTAGCTTCGATGAAAACAATCAGGATTTTAAAGACTTTAAACAATCAATCATTGAATGAAATACCAACCCAAAAATAAGACGACTCAACCCTTAGCATCAGAATGAATTTTGTTTTGTTTTTGTACTTATCTACAGATACCTTTGATGTTCTCCTCCAAAACGTTCGGAAAGCAGCTTGTGTTGTATTCCTACAGGGGAAAATTTAAAACGCGCGACTGTTAACCTCGTAGAATGGCTTACTGCAGGAACCGTTACTGCAGGAAGTGTTATAATCTTGTACCACAAGGCACTATTTTTCGATGGAAATTCGTCCCGCTCTTCGGGCAATTCTTACCTTTTGTGGGTCAGTCAGATAAACATGATCATAACAAGTGTTTAGCTCCAAAAGCTTCTCTGATGTATTATAAATCACGTCATGTAACATTTCACAATTTGGTTCATTCTGTAATTTGAATGTCTTTTTGTAGTTGATTGATCTGCAACATGGCTCAGTGGCACATTCCATTACACAATCTATCCTTTCAAAAACGGCTTTAGTCATCAAAACTGTTGTGTTAAGCCTGAAACCTAGAGCATGTAACCAAAATTGTTAAGCAGATAATAGGGATTATTACGCTTGGCAAAAAACACCCGAAAGTGACTGTTGTACAAGAAATTCTTCAATTTTGATTCTTCTTGTACGATATTTTGCATTTACATTGAACATATCATTTCTAAAATCTGATGTTTTTTGTTTTATGGACTTTTCGAAACGTTTTATTGAACGAAAGGTTGAATTTACATCAATTTGAAACTTATATATAATGCATTAATTAATATAACCTACCTAAATTATATATTTCAGAATTCTATGGTTATGTTAGCCGTTTTGTACCCCGTTTTGTACTGCATAAAACAAAATTTATCTTATTGATCCATTGATATTTTCCATTGCTATTATAATCGTACCAAAAATCCTTAACCCAAAATACATTTCCTAAAATACTAATATTTCCTCCCAGTTTTCCTTCCCAACTCTTACAGTACTATACACTGACAAAGTCTATTCTGGTTTGGAGCAAATCATCCTTTCCATAGAAGATTTTGCGAAGAAAAAGCTTAGTAATGTTTGGGAACTGTCGTTGTTTAGCTGTGGTATGGGGTTGTTGCATGCATGTATTTCTAGTAGTATTACTATACTTTAGCTGGAAGCAGCAGCCTAACTAGGGTCTAAACATTTGGCGGAAAGGAGTTCCGGTTTCCCCGACAAAAGGGCGTGGTCACGACGCTACCTAAATGGGCTGGTATCGAGTGCTGAAGGCACGAGGCCAGTAGAGAGGCCAGGGGGCATGCCCCATAGAAAATTTAGAAATCTAGAATCTTTGAAACGCCATTTCATGCACTTTGGGGGAAGATTTTATAGAATTCTGATCCTCAGAAAATGTTGTATGTTGGATTATCAAATTTTTTAAATTGGCCAAACTGTTGTTTTTTTTTGCCTGATCAACATGGGAAAATTTGCCCTAAAAATTATATTGCACTTATTAAACATTGGGTGTATATCACCCCCCAACCCCACTGGTTATACGTCCCTGATTGGGGTGGAATAACTATTGAATCAAGTCAATATATTGATTTTTGACTGAGCAAAATAACGGCACCTTCTCCAAATTATGTAAATTGTGTATTTCAATACTTTTGGAAGGCGTCTTTATAGAGAATGCCTATACATTTCTTCTCTAAGATTAATAATTTGTTGTTCCCATCACCACGATTTGGTTTAAAGTAAAAATTAGTAAAAAGGGAGGAAAAACCCTGGCATACATATACATACATACATCAACTTTATTTAAACACGGAAACTCATCACTAATTACACAAATTCTACCATAAAAGGTAAGTAAGTTCTAATAATAATAAAAATATTCTGTTCTAATAATAATATCCAAAAATTACTCTTCTACCTGACTGTCGTGTTGGAGTCGGAACGATGGATTATTAATTTAAGAAGGTTTCTAAACCCGTCTTGAAAACAGTAATCGAGGGTGCTGATCTGAGAGACCCTGGTAAACTTTTGCATAGATCGTGGGGAAAATGGCTAGAATTTCCAGTTTTCCATCCTTTTTGTCCCAAAACAGCAAATCCAGTGCATTTTCCTTTCCCTGCTCGGACTGCTGCGTTATTTTCATTATTTTCTGAATTTTAAATCTCGATTTTAGGGACAACAAATCATAATTTAGAGTAGAAAAGTAGGCATTTTCATTAAAAAGTATTTCTAAAAGTTTTGAAATACTTATAACCCAATTTCCATAATTTGGATTCTAGAAGGCAAATGGTTAGCCACTTTGATCAGTCAGATACCAATGGATTAACATGATATGTTAGCTGTTCAATCCAGTGCAAAAATTTGAGTCTTTGATTAAAGCTAACGAAGTAATACCAGAAACTATTGTGGCGGACCTTTTTGGGACACCCTGTATTTCTTGAAATGTTTAAATTTGTGTCTTTTTCCCTGTCTTTTAATCGGAAAAATAATTTGGAACGGCCTCAGAAAATAAGTTACAAACAATTATTCCTTCGTACGTTTTACTACCTTCAATACGTCAAATTAACAAATCACGACATTGTCGAATTTGTATAATATTCTTCCATTAATATCTCAATATTCTGTGATTCCTACCTTCAAGTCTTGAAATATAACAAATAATTATATTTTCTTGGCCTAGTGAGCCTAGCACAATTGCCAAAAGTATGCATGGCATAAGTAAATACAGCAAATGATATTTATGATACATTGTTGGTCGTCCAATCAGCACAAATTTAGTGGTCGTTCAATCAGCACAAAAATCGCTGCAATTTTCTCTGAAATGAAGAAAGGAAATTCGATCGTCATTATTTTGTTACGCCTGGAGGCGAGTAAAACGTAAAATCAATGGATCACATATGTGCAGGTACACTGCCATTTAAATTTATGGACTATGAGATAACATGTTCCGTTATTAACATCTTAGTTAAGGCCTGCTCTGGGACGGTAACTCGCCTTAACTCGCCGCGAGATAATGCGAGTTAAGGCGATTTAAGGCGATTTAAGGAAAAATTGCGACTTTAAGCAATGCGAGTTAAGGCGATTTAAGGCGATTTAAGGCGATTTACGGCGATTTAAGGCGATATTGCGAGTTAAGGCGAGTTAAGGCGAGTTAAGGCGAGTTAAGGCGATTTAAGGCGATTTAAGGAAAATTGGGACTTTTAACCGATGCGATTTAAGGCGATTTAAGGCGAGTTAAGGCGAGTTGAGGTCCCAGAGCAGGCCTCAGTTAACACATCAGTCATTACTATATATGTGGCATAGCAAATGAACTTTCAATTCGCGTTTTCTGATAAATAAATTGAGCAGTAAATCTGGCGCAATATATACAGTCTTGCAGATTGGTAAAAAGAAATTGTGGGTATTGGGTTAAAAGTTACCAGATTATAAGCGCCGTCATATGCAATAATAGCGAGCTTAAGCAAGCGACGTTTTTGTCAACACGCACGTCAGATTGCCGAGGGGGGACTGGATTAAAAATTGTGTTTGTATCAGTTTGTGGTAATCTTCAACACATATGACAAAACATAAGATTTTTAAAGTTTTTTGCTTCCTTACACGAGCGCTATGATGCAAAATGCCGCCAAAATTAGATATACCAATTTTCGGGTGACGTCCGTGTTGACAAAAACGTCGCTTGCTTAAGCTCACTATTATCAATTTAAACCACATAATTAGCAAGAATAATGTTTTTGCAGCAGGATAAATTAAGTTTGGAGTCAATAAAGTCGCATTTGCATAATTAATGCGGTATGTAATTTCTTAGTTTACAAACTCAAACAGTTGCTACACGATTATGCAAAACACTTATGGCCATTATGTAAGATAAATTATACATGATATTTTTTAGTAATATACTGGTGTTCTAATGTTTCCAGATAGTAAAAGATCACCTTTTCAGTGAAGTCAAGAGCACACATGCGCGCAGCAGACGGTGGCAGCTAAAGTCGGTCAGCGCGCGCGCTCGTTGCACCAGTTATATGGCTGAGCCCTGTTGACCGACTGCTAATTGTAAAGATAAACAAAGGTTCCACTACCGCTCTTTTAGTCCATTCGAGGGAACGTTCAATAATTCAGATGAAATTATTTTCCCATTTCGAAGTTGAATGCTCAGTTAACTTGTCTATTTGCCTGTTATAATTAAGGCATGGTTTATTAATGCGATTTTACAGGTGGTATACATTAATTGTAAATTCAATTGCAGTGGGTAATTATGTAAATAGACAATAATTTATAGGAAGGAAAAAAATCCTTTGTTAGCAGTCTACAGTAAATATATTTGGAACATTTTCCTTGAGAACTTTTCTTATTTAAGTGTGTCATATATATATAATTTGTACTGGCTTGTGTGTATGGACAAACTTCAATAGTGAAAAATTTTATACATATATATATATGAAAAGCGATTGACTCTGACTCTGTTATAAATTTGCCGAAATTTTACACTTGATCAAGCACCAAACGCTCTTGTTAAACGGTAAAATATTCAACGACTTTATTGTGATATTTAAACTCTTTCCTAATAGACCTTACTATTTATTCACTTTTGACCCAGTGGCCTCGTTTCCATGTTTACATGTTTCCTGCACGAATTTGTTTCTCGTTGATCTTTTAATAAGCCCAAACACAAACTTATTCTTAACTCTATTGTGCACGAAACATGAGTAAATACCACACAAAAACGAGGCCATTGTGAATAAACAGTAAGGTCTATTCGAAATGCTCGTAATCATATGTAAATGGCATTAAGGTATAATTAGGTCATATACATGTAGATTATGTATCACGTGCTATATACATGGTATTTAAAGGACCACATCTAGCGAGAATTGCACCATTTAGTGTGAATTCCGTCGTTTAGAGAAAACACCCTCCCACCCGCCGACAGCTTCATCCAACCTCGCCACATATTTTCAATATTTTCAACCCAATACTTTAATTCAACTGAACAGATGAGGCGAGCATTGCCGAATAGATTACTATTGAAATTATACTAATTAACAATTATTTACCGAAGTTGAGGTGATTATCGGTGAATATTCACCTCAACTTCATCTCTTATTCACCGATAATCATCGAGACTGAGGTAAATAATTGTTCTAGTATCGAACCGAAGTTTCAGGTCGTTTTTCGGGTCTAAAAATACATATTTAAGATCAGATTAAGTTATAAAGTGCCCTATTTTCAACGATGTTTTGCGGCCTCCATTTTATCCTGTAAACGTTTTTCTTAACGCATTTCAAAGATCGTGAATTGACGAAAATTTTGAGAGGTCAGCACCACTGAGCTAAATATATCTGGAGGACGTGCTGCTAATGTATGCCAGTGTTCGACCTTTAACAATTTATTTGAAGACGTACAAGTAGTACACGATATTCTCGTCCATGAAAGACAGCAAACAAAGATTAAAACCTCGAGAAATGTGGGAAAAGACGGTGTTTGAACTTTGAAGCGATGCTGCAGTAACCAGTATAGCTGACAGGTATATTTTATTAATTTCACCGTTCACATATACCTCGACATAACTATGGATATTTCGTGAAAAAATGGCAAGACTAATGATAAAATATACTTTATTTGTTATAATTGTTTATAAGCAAACCGTCCCCTTGTAGGCTTGTACAGCATGAGTATTAAAAATGTCCTATTTTAGCCATGAGTATAATTTTGTAGAAACTAGTCAAACCACAATACTATAAGCTTTGTTTTTTACTCGATGTTCCCCACAAAGAAAAGGGGTATTTTGTATAAAAATGTTAGAATTTTATATTTTCAATTTTATACTAGTTTGTCAGTTAGTTGTATATTTGGGCTTAGAAATATTTTTCTGTCAGCTGTATATAATGCTTAATTAATGGTGCCCTTAGGTTGGGGTGCCCCAATCTTTAAGATTCTTAGGTTGGGGATATTCTTCATTTACCACAACTGTGGTGATTGTATTTCCTACATTTTCTGATATGACTTTCTATCATGAACTAGTGAAGAGTATCAGGGATAATTGCCCACAAGTGCATGCACCCCCAGTTCTAGTGTATCAACAATCTTTTGTTCTCTTGCCAGGATATAATAACATGCTTTACCCCTTTAACAACTGATTGTACCCTACCATGGAAGAGTAAAATCGTCTGGCGTTTGACAGAGTAAAATACTCCCGGACACTGGCAAATTGTTTTGTTAACTCACTAACAGTGTTTTCAGTAATTGTTATAGCAGGCTGAATTTCAAAAATAGGTGTCTGTTCTCAAAATTTCCAGATGAAAGACAGATATAGATTTTGCAAATAAATAAAGAAATAGGCGGCTTTGAAAGGCCTAATAGCATAGACAGATTTTCATATTTATTACTAGGGGGGTGCCAGAAGTTTTAGGGGGGTGAGCTGGTGAGGTAACACAAGGCGTCACCAAACGTTGTGCTCAGCCCCCAGTGAGGTCCAGGGGTGGAGCCGGTAATAGGCAGCGGTAAACCGCCGGTAACCGCCTCTTATTGAAAACACTGCACTAACTGGCAGTACCCTAGTACATATACAAAGGAAACATAAAGCCAGATTTCCATTAATTAAAATTACAACCACAAAATCTGGACCAGTTGCAATTGCAAACAGTCAATTTTTACAATTTTGCAACAAGGCAATTGTGACAATTACTATTTGAGCCATTATCTGGCAGTACCCAACCACTGAAGAGAAAAATTAGCCTTTCTCACACCACCATTTTTGGGGTACTGCCTTCTCCAGATCAGATAATGTAAGCACTGAAAATGTGATTTTCCATAAAACAGTGTAGTTGTAAGTATAAGCATTGTGGTGTTAGATTTTTCACAGCATTTATAAAACAGTACCCCAAAAATGGCAGATTTGGGCCTATGTGAGAAAGGCTGTCTGGCATTGGATAGTTAAATACTAAAGTTTAAGGGGTCTTTGCCAAATAATAAGTTAACAAGAGACACTGGCAGATAGTTTTCTTAACCCATTAACTGGTAGTACCTTACCACAGACTAGTACATATGTTTGTCGTTAGACAAAGGAAAATGCTAAAGTAATACATCTACAGTAGGCGCTTTGCCAGCTAATTGGTTAATGAAACACAGGCGTTAATGAAACCCAACAGAACAAATCAGTAAGTCACAGTAATTTATAAAGATATATTTGTAACAAAACGAGGATAAATTCATTTTAGCAACAAACAATCACAAACAATTAAATAAGTAACTTCTTCCTTGGATTTTGCAAAAAAAAACCCATGGGGATTTGACATTTTTGATTGAGCGAGTATCAAATTCCCCATCCACAGGTCAAAAATCTCTATCAAGTTGGAAAGAGACCTCAGTGGCAAGTCACTACTCACTTGCATTGCATCAGCTGATTGGTATGCAATACTATGCATGGTGTCAAATTCCCTTGGTTTGTCCCTCCCCTTGGACTTAACATTGACAGGTGCATAAAAGGTTAACACAATCACAGAGCAAAATGTGTAAAGTTACTGTAAAGTTGCCATTACATTGTTATGCCAGTACTTTTAAATATTATTTGATATTTCATTTATATACATTTCTATCTGTACTAGTGTGAAATTGTTCCATAATTATATAGGTTTAATAGAGACAGACGATTCGGAACAGACTTGTCCAACAATCGGAAAGGCAATGTGCCACATATCCAGCATACTATTCCTATATATTGAAATTATAAAATGTTATTAGGTGCTAAAATATGTGGGGTCATGCAAAATTGGGAAAAATATATTGTATTGGTGGGTTTCACCACATGTTACAGGGCAGCAGATGGTGGTCAACAGCAACTTCAGAAGTGTTGGCACTTATAGGAGCAAGAAAATGAAACTACATCTCTCAATTTTATATATTTGCTTTCAAATACAAGACTACTATGTATAATGAAAACAATTATCATTATTTTTTCACTTTGATAAATGCAGGTTGACCACCAATTGCATGGTAATGCTCAGTGAAACCCATCTAGTAGACACTGTGGATTCAAAATTCTCTATAAATTCAAACAGTACAACATTATGACTTGAATAAAGAAGTAATAGTATATATGTGATGCACAGTCTGATGTACAGGCAAACTGCCCCCAAAGGCCACATTTGTGACAGCGACCTAATTCAAATGAAGTAAAATATTTTTTTAATATTCAGAGACTGGTTTGGCTGGGTGTGTGTATTCATAAAATTTTAGTGGATGCTGGCCATCCATAGCTTACATTTTCAATTTTTCATACTGAAAATATTTAACATATTTCAATTCCTATAAACCCCCTGCTTCTATTTCAGGGTCTTGCAATTTTGGTAAACCTAACCCTTTCTCCTTTTAGGGGTTTCACCTTTCTTGAGCCATTGAACCAACAAAATGAACCATTGAAGCATAATGGATCCATACAGTATTGGGTTAACCCAATACCTACCTTACATTACCTTACACTCTTGTAAACTCTATCATTAAGCCACATTAATGCAGCCTACTTTATTATTTTACTCAATTTAATGCCAGACAATTTAACTTATCAAGGAGAAAGTGTTGTGCATAAAAGCAAAATTATGCATTTAAAAGAGCAAAAGCACGAACCTGAGAGTTCTGAGATATTGTTGTCACAGCATCTGGCTGTTCTGGCAGCAGCATCATTCTTTGCCCAACCTGTTGCATCCTGTCAACACTGAAATGTTCTGAGCAAAATGACTTTCTTTCGTCGGGAATAAACTCAACTACTGCTTTATAGGTTTTGATGCCATTTCCCACATAAAACGAGAGTCCTATCCAGTCTATCTACTACTGTCAAATACCAAAAAAATATGGAAATGAAAAAACTATTATATACAGCTAGAAATATTGACTGCTGTTATAAACAAACGGAAAATTTTGCATGACTATACAAAACATTAGCTAAATTTTATCAAAGAAAAGAGATAGCTAGGTTTATAGGCTTTATACATGGCATTTTTTTGTTGAAAAATGATTTTTTACGCTATTCCTGCTAGTAAAATTTACACTATGTGAAAATTAAAATTGAGCCTTTGTGTATAGGCCTGCAGTAAAAACTACAAAGTATAAAGAGTTTAATGGACTCTTACCGGTGAGAAGAAATATTTTTCTTTGATAAAGAATTGTGGCAGCCAAATGCGCAGCAAAAAGGCATTTTCCTCTGGTCGTTGTTGGATAAACAGCAAGGCCGAGAAAAAATAAATAAAAATATTTGTGCAAAAACCAGGGGGCAAACACTTTGTTTGAAGCTTAGGATCGCGGTTTGTCAGTGGTAATTACCATGGGCATTTGGGACCAATTGACGTCAGCAAATGCCGAAATCCGCCATGTTTTTGGCTTCACTTTTCACTGACGTGCACGTCCTCCAGTAATATAGTATAGCTCAGTGGTCAGCACCGATGAAATGATCAAGAACGCGGACAGCTCAAAGCTTGGAAATGAATGTAAGTGAAGGAATTTCGATGAAATTATATAGGAAGTACGAACAAAGAACCTTGTTATTTTGACTGCATTTTGCGGCCCGTCGAATAGACGGAAGGGTGAAAAACTTTTGCTTTGTAGTACAGTTGCATATTACTTATTAACGAGAGGTCGGCACTTAAAATCAAATATATTTGAAAAGTCGAAAAATAGTCATAATTCAGATGAGTTTAAATATTCTTTTATGTGCATCTTAATAAGCCTCATTGACCTCGTTCAGGTTAATAAATTCTATTCAATTTCAGTCGCAGAAACGAGGCTGATAAGGCTTATTAAGATGCACATAAAAGAATATTTAAACTCGTATTGTAGTTAGAAATTGTATTGTAGTTAGTTAGTCTTTATGATGAGATAATAAAGAGATCTCGAGACTCTACATTGGCGACGAGGATAGTCTGATTGAAATATATAGAGATTCTACAGTATAGCATGGCTGCAGAAGCAAGCGTTAATTTCCCACCATTTGATCCAGATTTAGAACCGACGACAACGGGCATTCGGTTCAAGAAATACTCTGAGAGATTTGAGAATTATCGTGTGGCGATTGATGTAAAAGACAAAGCAAGAAAGCGAGCTATATTTTACATTTTGCCGGACCAAAGGTGCAAGACATATTCGACATGTTGGAAGAGACAGGCGAAGACTTAAAGACGGCATGTGAAAAACTCCAAGAATATTTCGAGCTGAAGAAACATATCTTGTATAACATATACAAGTTCCGACAGATTGCACAAGAGGCCGATGAATCGTATGATGATTACTGTACAAGATTAAAGTTGGCGGCACAAACATGCGAATTTCCAGAAGGATGGCGAGACACTGAAATACAGCTACAATTGATCGAGAAGGGCAAGTCGAAAAGGATTCGCAGACAACTCTTGAGCAAACATTATACACTGAAAGAAGCATTAGATGTAGCGAGAGCACAAGAGGTTGCTGATAATCAAGCATGTAAAATTGAAAGCAGACGAAGAAGCAATGAACCGATAAGTGAGGAAGTGAATAAATTAACGAAGTTACGTCAAAGGAATGATGAAACAAAGGTGCGTAGGATGACTTGTTATAGCTGTGGGGAGTATTCCCGCATGAGGGAGGAAGAACAAGGTGCCCTGCTTTTGGAAAAAGGTGCTTATCGTGTAACAAATATAATCATTTTGCCAAATTTTGTCGAAGCCGTGATAACAAATCCAGAGTAGAAAGGGTGAAAGCAGTCAAAGCAGACAATGAACAAGGTTCGTCAAGTAGCAACGAGGAAGAATCGGCGTACAACATGGAAGTAGTAGGATCAGTAGAAAAAGGTAAAGGTCGAAGACCGATTAAAAAAATTAAGATTGAGGATCGCCAAATCGAAGTTCTAATTGACCCCGGGTCAACGGTAAATGTAATGGATGATCACACATATCGCGAAAACTTTGCAAAGACATGTAAATCACGCAAGAATAACAGCAGTATACATTCGTATCATACTTTGGAAAACCCAACGCCACCTTTGAAAATAATTGGAAAGATAGATACGGTGGTTGAATCAGAAGAAAGGATAATTCCAGCTACATTTTACGTTGTTAAAGGACACACAAGCACTGAACCCTTGTTATCGTATCATACGGCGGAGAATCTAAGACTTATTAGTATCCCTGGGGATGCTGATGATGCGGTAAACACAGTTAAATCTGACCGTAACCAATTTAGAGAAGCAAATATTGATCAACATAATATGAGTGCAATGATCAACGAAGATAATAAAAGAAAACACGGAAGTATTTCATGGTATTGGAAAAATGAAGGACGTCCTGGTAGACTTAAATGTTGGCGAAAGTATGAAACCTGTGGCTCAGCCTCTTCGTAGGATACCTTTCAACGTTAGACCGCTCTTAGAGAAAGAATTGCAGATGTTAGAAGAAGAAGATATAATTGAGAAGGTAGAGAAGTCGGCTGGATCGGTGTCTCCAATCGTGGTGACTCCAAAGAAGAACAATGAAATTCGCCTCACCGTAGACATGCGAGTCGCGAATGAAGCTATACCTCGAACACACAATATTATGCCAACAGTCGAGGATATAATGTTTTCGCATATTGATATGAAACATGGATACCACCAAATAGAGTTGAATGAAAATAGTCGGGACATTACGACGTTCTCGACGCACATAGGATTGTATAGATACAAGAGATTAAATTTTGGTACAAAATCAGCCGGAGAAATTTTTGATTATATCATACGGAAAGAACTTACACAGGACATCCCAGGATGCATGAATATTTCGGATGACATTCTGGTATATGGTAAGACACACAAGGAGCATGATGAAAGTTTGAGGCGGGTACTGGAACGAGCCAGAGATAAAGGAATAACTTTTAACCCAGTAAAATGCGAATTTGGAAAAGAAAGCTGCGGATACTATGGTCTGATATTTTCCAAATTTGGAGTGTCGCCTGACCCAAAGAAAGTCGAGGCGATCAAAGCCACCAAAGCTCCGAGAAACGCGAAAGAACTAAATTAATTTCTATGTACTGTACAATATAACATACAGCGAGTACAGATACACTACGAAATCTGGTTAAAGCAAAAAGATTTGCGTGGGAAGAGAAGCATCAAGTGGCGTTTCAGAAGCTTAAAGATGGTTTGAGTTCAGATACAGTTCTTTCTTATTTTGACCCACAAGCCAAGCATGAAGTACATGTTGATGGTTCGCCGTTTGGAGTATCAGCAACTCTGGTGCAAAAGAGAGAAAAGGACGAAGCATGGCAAGTGATACAATATGCGAGTAGAGTGCTCAGCAGTGCGGAAAAGAATTACTCCCAGATTGAACTAGAGATGCTATCAGTCGATTTGGGATGTAAGAAGTTTCATGTGTATTTATATGGGGGCCCGTTTGTTGTTGTGTCCGACCATAAGCCACTAGAAGTAATATTTAACAATCCTAGACATAAAACATCATTGAGGCTACAACGAATCTTAGTTCGCCTCATGGACTATGACTTTATTGTTACCTATCGACCAGGGAAAGATAATATATCTGATTACACATCCAGGCATCCCATGCAGTCACAAGAAGAGACAACGGTTGACACACATGATTTAGAAGACGAAGTGTTGCAATATGTCAATTTCATTATAGAGAATGATATTCCAGCAGCGATTAGTAGATCAGATATAGTAAAGAACACTGCGGAAGATCCTATCTTGCAGAAATTAATAAAGTGCATAAAAGATGAAAAAATAGACTACAAGGATATGGACCTAAAACCATACAAGGACATATGTACAGAGCTGACAAATGTAGACGGAATGATTCTCCGAGGTGAAAGAATTGTAGTTCCTAGGTTGCTCAGAGACAAGATAGTGGAAATAGCTCATGAAGGACATCAAGGGATAGTTCGTACGAAACAAATCCTGAGAGCACATGTGTGGTTTCCCGGTATCGATGACCACGTTCAGAAAGTAGTTAAAAGTTGTGTCCCATGTCAAGCAGTCACACCAGAATACAATAGAGAGCCTCTGAAAATGACTCCTCTGCCCTTGGGGCCATGGAAGAAAGTTAGTGTGGATATTGCGGGACCGTTTAGAAAACGGATGGCGCTGGTCCTATGGGACCAATACTCAAGGACGCCCATAGTGGAATTTGTGTATTCAACATCTGCAGATTGTGTTATGCCAATGATGGAAAATATATTTAACACGTATGGAGTACCAGAAGAAGTAAAGTCTGATAACGGTCCTCCATACCAGGATGGGCGGAAGCAAATGGTGACGTGGAACGATTTATGCGGATGGTAAAAAAGTGCGAAAATTGCAAAATTAGAAAACAAGAATGTGGAGAAGGCAGTTCAAAGAACTGTTAGAAGTTATAGAGCAACAACACATCCGACTACTGGGTATAGTCCAAATAAGTTGATGTTTGGTATATAGAGAGTTAAAAGGAAAATTACCAAGTGCTATAGAAGATAAATCCAATGAAGATATTCGTGGGGAGGTGAGAAATAGAGATGCACACAAAAAACAACAATGGAAATCATATGGGGATAAACGTAGGAATGTCAGTGATTGTCAAATTGAGATAGGCGATCAGGTACTAATGAAACAAAAGCGGGATAACAGGTTGACGCCATATTATGACCCAAATCCATTTACTGTAATTGGTATAAAGGGCAGCATGATTACTGCTGCTCGAGGTGGTGAGATAAAAGGTCGAAACTCATCTTATTTCAAACGCTTAAGACATGAAGAAAGAGATACTATTGAAATACCTCCAGAAATTACATTAGAAGCACCAAATGACGATAGAATGCTCACCGACCAGACGGATCAAGGACTACCGGTGGAATCTCAAAGTGATACAATTGGTGAACGAGAGATAAGTGAAAACAATACTCCACCTAGGAGGTCTACGCGAGCTAGAGTTAATACAAAAGATACAGTGTATAGAGATTACTTTGTTTAACTTACATTTCTTTAAAATTATAAAAACTAAAAAAAAAAATTTGTTTGAACAGGGAAGAGGTGTAGTGTCCAAGTTTGATAATGATGCTAGACATAATATATTATAATTTATTCATGAACTTATATAAACAAGTACATTGTATTGTAGTTAGTTAGTCTTTATGATGAGATAATAAAGAGATCTCGAGACTCTACATTTTAGATTCAATACATTTCCTAATAGTTTTGGGAAGCCATTTTGAGACTTCAATTTCGTTGGCATGCGGTTTTCGTGATGCATTATGGGTAGGCTCTTTATGTAGACCTACACGAAATGTATAATTTAACCCCAACCCCAACCCTATATATAATCACAGACATAACTCGTGTGGGACTACATAAAGAACCAACCGAATTATGACTATTCATATTCCTGGTAATGGTTTATTTATATAATTTTGATATATCATATGTTCGACAGAGTGCATGGGATGATATGCTTGTATTCATTTTACAAAATTAATGCACTAAACAATGCCAGCCAGATAAACTATGCTATGCTATTACTCACTATTTTTTGTGACACAGTGATTTTAAATGTCTAAAACGACGGAGATTGTTTTAGTTTTGTTGCTGGTTAATGGTTATATAATATATATATGGCAACATTACATGCCGAAATCAACAACGCGTTCATCTAAAAAATTTCGGAATAGATTAATACCGTCATTAGATATATAGTGTGTTTGGATAAATTTATATTATGCTTTTTTCCATAGTCCCAGCGACTTAAAGGCTCTTACAGACGGCCGGGCAAGTTTTATATGACAAGTTTTTATATGACAAGTTTTATTTTGCTCGTCTATATATACGCAACTTTGGCTATTTTTTCGAACACTTAGATACGATTGGTCAGCCATCTATTGCTTTGTTAACTATCATGGTGGTCAGAAAACCAAAAACTTGTAATAGAAAATGTGTTGTACGTACACACGTGCAATTGGCAAATAAAACTTGTCATATAAAAATTAGTCATAGAAAACTTGCTCGTCTGTAAGAGCCTTTAACTTGTTTACTAGGATATGTCTTTACATGAATACCTGTCGACGACTCGACGTGATTAGTCCTTTGTAAATATCAAGTTAGCTTTTCATTCACTTAAACGTTTGAAATCTACTAGCAAAGTTCATACTAGTCTATAGCAAATTATTTTCTCCATCAAACATGGAAGAGTCGTCCTAATGGTACCCTATACTGTACATAGAAGGAGATATTTCTGTGTAATAAATGTATTGTTTGTAAAAAAGTATTGATATGTCGTTATTACTTTAATAATTATAGCCTCTTAATTAACGTCTTTTTTGTTGTACCGCAGAAGATGTTTAAAAACAAGAAGTAACTTTTACGGAAGTGTATTTAAATATTGAATCAATATTTGGTGCAAAAAAAGAAACACTTACCAAAACCCTTTTCTTTAATTCCGTGTATCGCGAAGTTGTGTTGCATCAACAAATGTTCACCAAGAATACACAGCAGGTGTGAGATAAAAAAACAGATGTTTGAAAAGTGCATTAGCATTTGTTGACTGCATGTAAATAATTATAAATTTATGCATCTATTCTTTTAAGTATAGAAAATTGCTCCCATGTTCATCTTGACTGAGGATGGTCGGTATATTCCTTATGTTTTGCTATTTTAGGAAATGTACTATTTTTCCCTTTTTAAACCATGGGATTAAGTAGTAAACATTGTTCGTGAGCATAGGTGCAAGTATGTAGTTAATGCATGCAGTTAATGATTTATCTTTAAAAAATCATAAATTCAAAGCCATTGAATGCAATATCATTGAATTTGAATGTCGTTATATTTTGCATATATTTGTTCGTCGAAGTAGCGGTGCACGTGAGCGGCGAAAGAAGGTGCGAAAATTGGAGGCCAAAGGGACGGACAGACTTGGATATTTTGCGACGAATTTTAGCTTCGGATTTTTCCGACACAGGCGTGGCTTGCGAGTTGATAATAAGAAATGACAATTTCTTAACGACAACCAGGCAACAATTAAATATGAGAAGACTTATCGTCAAAAACAAGGGCGTTAGTCCTGGGGCGGATGGGGGAAACGAATCCCCCCCAATGTTTGGTAAGAGGGGGATCAATATGTAATTATCCCCCCACTTTTGCTTATACGACATGTTCTCATCATCAGAATTCTGTAAAGTCTTCCCCAAAGTGCATGAAATGGCATTTCAGAGACTCTAGTTTTCAAAATCTTTCTGGGGAAGCATGCCCCTATACCCCCTATAACCTTCCAGCTTTCGGAACTCGATACCTGCATTACTGCTAGCAGCATGGGGCCTCAATAGACAACTTTGATTTTGGCCCCTTTACTGTCCTTTACGCCCTATCGTCGGGCAAAACATGCCTACACCCCTAACGCAAAGACCCAAGTTACGCTTCAGTTGGGAGATGTCTATAAATGATCGATGCTGAAATGCCCTGAAAACATTAAACGTGTTACATGCCAGCTCCAGAACTATCAGTAGATCACGTCCACCCCCCCCCCGCACACTTTTTGAGATGGATTTTCGCCCTTACTGAAAACATTACATAAAACGAAACAAGAATATTCTTTAGAACGAGACAAGAACATACCGCGTATAATTTTTGTCTTGATTTTTTCTCGAATCTTGATTAATTAAGCAATGTATTGAGATGCAAGTTTTGTTTTGAACTCTCTCTATATTTTATATAGGATAAAGATGGTTGTCAAGCGGTAAAACTAAAAGGGAGCTGAGATTCGCAACACTGGGAATTGGATTTGTACTATCAATTTTGCTGCTTGGAATGGGATTTGGCAAATTCATGCTTTGGGTGACTGCAGGGATTCAGATAAAATTTAATTTGGCTGGGAAAGTGGAATTTAAACAACCCTCCCGCCCCGCCAGAAGACATGTACTCAAGTCGAGAGCTAACCAAGTGAGCGAGGACTTAAATGAATTATTATAGCATAGAGTTTAAAATGTAAAAATCTTAAAGTTTCCTTTGCACACACTGTACAATTAAAAACGATTAAAAACGGCAGTCAAGATGGCGGCTGGTTTTCAAGATCGTTAAAACGTGAAATAATCAACAACAAGGCACTTGCAACAATACTAAACCTTACCCTAACCCTCACCCTACACCTAACCCTAACCCTGACCCCAACACTAACCCTAACACTAACGCAAACTCTAAGTTTAATTTTGGAACTATTTTGTAAACTCCTTCTCGTCCACCTCTTTTAGTCATTACCATACTCTGCCATACAGCATAATGCCGTCGGAAGCAAATTGTTATTGGGGGGGAGGTGTCTTTGGGCATACTCCCCCGGGAAATTTTTGCATTTTCGAAGTCTCAGAAGTGCATTTCCCATGTTTCCTGAAAGGAATTTTTATCATAGTTAATTGTGAAGTTTTTACAACCTCACCCCCAAGTCAGTTTGGAATAGCATTCGATCCGTGTTCCGTGTACAATTATTACAAGAACAAACAAATTGGTTTTGTTCCAATTGATACACACACTGTCAAAGTAACGATAAACTATTACAGATAAGTAGATTGTAGTTGGCGCTGCAATAAATTATGTTTCCGACTGCCTTGATATGTCCGTGGCCAGGCCACTATCATTTTCCGTAGGCATTACCTTAGCAGGCGGGCAGAATTTGGTTGCGGGCGAATGGAATTTCGTTTTAGGCGAGTGCAAGCACAAACAGAACAGCTAAAATATCCAGGGTTTCCACTTTCATGGAAGTAAAATCAGTTGATATGGAATTTTTCATGGAATTGGAAAAGACATGGAAATTCTATGGAAATGTTAGTTTTCAGCAAATAATTCACAATTATTTACGGAAGTCGAGGTGATTATTGGTGAATATTCACCGAGACGAAGTCGATGTGAATATTCGCCGATAATCACCGAGACTGAGGTAAATAATTGTTTTAGTATAATTTCAGTAGTAAAATATGCACAAAATTAAATACAACAACATGCGCTTCCGTTATGAATATAATTTACTTGCTTTTTAAATACGTAATGTACTAATGTCTGCTAAAATACTCGGGAACTTCGTTCATAACAAGTCTAAATGGCCGAATGACGCTGAATATGCTTAAAATTTACAGGAAAGATCATGCTGGACTATAAATCAAACAATTTAAAACGTTTAAGAAAAGTTAATTGTTGTCATGCTCGTGTTAAATGTGAATGAAAGTTCTTGCCATCTTGGCAAGTGCAATTTGCCGCTCTTTGCTTGCATGTCACTCGTAAGTTTTAAATTTGTCCAACAAATTGTTAATAAATTAATTGCCAAAAAAATTATTACCTTTAAAAAGCTTAACCCCATGTCTTATTGCTAGTTTTGTGCTTTGTGGAATTGCATTATCCTTTATTTCTTTAATTTCATGGAGAGAAGTCACTACAAAACGACTTTGGGAAGACATTTTGAAAGAAAACCATCATTTACTACTCCGGCTAGTAAATAATGCCTCAGATTTACTGCTCAGCCAGCCAATCAAAACACTTGAAAGGCATTATTTATTATTCGAAATGCTCGTAATCATATGTAACCATAATTAAGGTATCATTAGGTAATATATATGTAGATTATGTATCACATGGTATATACATGGTATTTAAAGGACCACACCTAGCGAGAATTGCACCATTTAGTGTGAATGCCGTCGGCCGACACACAGAAGGGCCGAAAGAGAAAACACCTTCCCACCCGCCCGGAAATTCGTACGGTTCGTGCGCCGACAGCTTCATCCAACCTCGCCACATATTTTCAATATTTTCAGCCCAATACCTTAATTCAACTGAACAGATGAGGCGAGCATTGCTGAATAGATTACTATTGAAATTATACTAATTAACAATTATTTACCGAAGTTGAGGTGATTATCGGTGAATATTCACCTCAAACTCTTATTCACCGATAATCACCGAGACTGAGGTAAATAATTGTTCTAGTATCGAACCGAAGTTTCAGGTCGTTTTTCGGGTCTAAAAAGACATATTTAAGATCAGATTAAGTTATAAAGTGCCCTATTTTCAACGATGTTTTGCGGCCTCCCATTTTATCCTGTAAACGTTTTTCGTAACGCATTTCAAATTTTGAGAGGTCAGCACCGATGAAATGATCAAGAACGCGGACAGCTCAAAGCTTGGAAGTCAATGTAAGTGAAGGAATTTCGATGAAATTATATAGGAAGTACGAACAAAGAACCATGTTATTTTGACTGCATTTTGCGGTCCGTCGAATAGATGGAAGGGCGAAAATCAAATATATTTAAAAAGTCGAAAAATAGGATTTTGTTTTAGATTAAATACATTTCCTAATAGTTTTGGGAAGCCATTTTGAGATCCCAATTTCGTTGGCATGCGGTTTTCGTGATGCGATATGGGTAGGCTCTTTATGTAGAGCTACACGAAATGTATAATTTAACCCCAACCCCAACCCTATATATAATCACAGACATAACTCGTGTAGGACTACATAAAGAACCAACCGAATTATGATTCAGATTCCTGGTAATGGTTTATTTATATAATTTTGATATATCATATGTTCGACAGAGTGCATGGGATGATATGCTTGTATTCATTTTACAAAATTAATGCACTAAACAATGCCAGCCAGATAAACTTTGCTATGCTATTACTCACTATTTTTTGTTACAGTGATTTTAAATGTCTAAAACGACGGAGATTGTTTTAGTTTTCAGTGTTACTGGTTAATGGTTATATAATATATATGGCGGCAACATTACATGCCGAAATCAACAACGCGTTCATCTAAAAAAATTCGGAATAGAATAATACTGCCATTAGATATTATAGTGTGTTTGGATAAATTTATATTATGCTTTTTTTCATAGTCCCAGCGACTTAAAGGCTCTTGCAGACGGCCGGGCAAGTTTTCTATGACAAGTTTTTATATGACAAGTTCTATTTGCTCGTCTGTATATTCGCAACTTTGGCAATTTTTTCTATGACAAGTACACTTGTTCAAAAGCTAGCATGCTAGCTTTTGAACAAGTGTACTCGTCATAGAAAAAATTGCCAAAGTACAAATTTTGCTTGTCTATATGGGTCAACAAAGAAAACTTGTCAAAGTAATTCGAACACTTAGAACAGCCATCATATCATAAATTATCATTGCGATCAGAAAACCAAAAAATTGTAATAGAAAATTTGTCGTACGTACACACGTGCAATTGGCAAATAAAACTTGTCATATAAAAATTTGTCATAGAAAACTTGCTCGTCTGTAAGAGCCTTTAACTTGTTTACTAGGATATGTCTTTACATGAATACCTGTCGACGACTCGACGTGATTAGTCCTTTGTAAATATCAAGTTAGCTTTTCATGCACTTAAAGGGCATATGAAGCGTAAATTTTGTTATCCAGTTTTCAACTATTCTAGGACTATAAAACGCGCTCTTTTCAGTGAATCACTTATTTTTTCATTTCAACTTCATTAAAGCGTTGAAATTTGCCCTCAAACTTCGCTTTTTAACAGCTTCGAACCCAACTCGCAATTTGGGCCTGGGTCCAAGCGATGACGTAGGAAGTTGTACCCGATTAGCATAGCTTCGACTTCGAAAGAGAAATTATTGTAATTTACAAGTTGTGCGATATAGTTAATTTACCCGTTTCCTATATCCGTAATCCGTATTCAGTGTTTAAGTCAGTGAACTAAATCTTTTTTGGGAGTATTGGTTCTCTGAGTTTGCGAAGAAATGGCAAGCGAATACACCGACGATTCGGAAAACGAAAGCATGTCATGTTCATCTTCGAGCATGTTGGATACTTCAGACCAAGAAAACAGTGAAATCATTGAAGACGTATTAGCCGGGTCGTACCAGCCTTATGCTCACGAACCATTAGCAGAAAGGTCTGACGAGAATGAACAAGAAGAGGTCGATGTTGATGGGATTCTTTTACAGGAAATTGAAGACCGATACGAAGGAATACAAACGATTGAGAATTGGTGTTGTTGTGGCCATTGCGACGCGCGTTTGTTATGTGGTCCAAGAGAATATAGATGCTGTCACGAGATAAATGCTGCAAATGTTTTTAAGTCCGAGCCAACACTGAAAGAACCTGTTAAATGCGTTACTGAGCATCCTGATTTTGAGGCTGTTGTATTGCATCCTCGGGTCCTGAGAGTTGCAGCGAATGGGTTGAGAACGAGGCAGGGTAAAAGATATACACAACTTGGCAGCGATGAAAATAGCTACTTAAGAGCAATCGCTTACAGACTTTTCATTTCTATGGTGTTTGGATTCATGGGATTTGACAATTCAAGACCGCTCCCTGCATGCGTGTACACAACAATTCGAACAAGGTTTCCAAAGGAGAAAAACACAGAATATACTGGATATAAGTCAGCAGAAGAGAGGTAGACTTATAACTATTGGACAATAAAGGACCTTGACCGCTCAAGGCGTATACCGTACTCTTTTTACCTACAATTACATCTTTTATATCTCAACTAGATTGAACTTTGTCTTTGATAGGTTTATTGATTAGTTTTATTACATTTTGTTATTTTACAGTGGTAGATACTTGTTTATATCATGCATGAGTCAATGTAAACCCCAACCCAACACCCCAAAACAGGGTGGGGATTAATATTCCCGAAGTGGGTAAGGGGTTTGAAGCTTTTCGTATTTATTTCTCCTTGTAGTACATTAATTGCGAACCCTACCCAATGTCTGTATTGTTGTAAGGTAAGCTGCGAAGACTCGGCCTTTATTTGATTATAGTACTTCTCAAGCTATCCGTCTTGAGAACAGTTAGCAGTCTAGCTATTCGTACTTCAAAAGGTAGTGAGCCTTAGCTTGAAAGGTAAAGGGTCTGAACAATTGGAGGCAGTCAGTATCTCCAGGATGTGAGGCATTTTTAAATATTTGAACAAGGTGTCTGTTAAATTCCCACCCTGTCAGGGGTAGGAGGGGTTGGGGGTTTACATTTACTCATGCATATAAACATAAAGTAGTGACCATATAAATATCAATAACACAAAATCACATCTATGCAATAGTTCATTAGATACTTTTTAAAATTATTAGCATTGTCCACGCTTGTGACCTTTCATGCTTTTTTTGCACTTTCTACAGCAACGCGTCTTTGGTACATTGGTAGGTTCTGGTCCCGAGGCTGTCAGCTGAAGCTGATCTTGTTCACTCACTTTAAGCCACTTATAGACGATTTTACTTATCAAGGGGAAAGTATTGGGCGTTATTTAACCATTAGTGCCAAAGACTCTCCCCTATGTGAGTGAAATAATCTGTATGCATACCTGACATACCTGTACTATGCAATCAATGGCTTACAATAGTATAGTAGCAACTGTACTTACAACTGGGGTATAACTGGACAGTCATTTCTTGTCTTTTTCTATAATTATCAATGGCAGTAAGGCGGTCCACTTTATCACTAAATTGTGAGCTGAGTGGAGCAGGAACATCCTTCAAAAACTCAAGCATTTTAAGTTTCATAGATGCCTTAGTATCTTTAAATAAGGTATTCTTTAAATCGTCCACATAGTTGTAGGTGGGGGGGACTGGAACAGTCCGAACCAATTCATCGCCATTTTTATATTTCAGATAGTGAATGCTGTGGTAGGCTTTCCCATCTTTGGTCTTTTTCACTTCCCTTTGGAGGTTCTCATTAAAGTGAGCAATGGCCAATGCATGTCTAAAGATGGAGAAAATAGAAATTGAGTACCAGGTAACAGATATGAAATAGCAGATAAGTTACATGAAGGTGACATGTATTATAATATATTATACCTGCAATATGTCCCTGTGTACAAGTAGGCTGTCATCTTGTGGTGGAACTGATTAAGTGTGGAGTGGAATGCTTCCAAGTGGCTGGTTTGAACTTCTGGAGATAACTTTTTCACATCATTTAGCATTTGGGTTCTTCCACATATGGCCACAACTTTATCATAAACATCAGTACCTATAATGCAAAAGTATAAACAGCCTCAAAGCATCATTCCAGAAAACATGAAACATACACCTCCCATCCTCCCCCACAGAGGAAAGGGGAAGTTGACCCCTCCCCCTTTGACAGTCTTATATATATTCTCACCCATTCTTATCCATTTTCTGTTTGGAAGTTCTTCATGAACACATTTCTGAAACAATGGATCCGGATGGTTTGTGTGGAGATTTGCAATGTGCCTTGAATATGATTTCCACTTTGCCAAGATGAGCTGCTCATAGCCACACTTTGTGGAGCAAGCACACCAGTATAAGTGGTTTTTGATTGGCTTTATCCACTGCAGAACTGCTTCACAACTTCTCTTTAGCCAACTTTGCCAACTTTTTTGTTATGCTTTTTGAAACATGCCAGATATCATAGAAATGATGTGCCAATGGGTATGCTGCCCTCAACCACTTTGCTATACCTCTGTGTCTGTCAGATATGAAGGTTTGTACTTTCACTCCTGAATCGGTTAGGAACTTAAAGGAACGTTTTGCACCTTCCAGTTCCATGGCTTGGCTTGAACCAGTTTCATTAGCCTGAAATTAAGTAATAATAGGTTTTGAGATGGATTAGGATTAGCTCTTTTTCTGTCCCCTGCTAATCATTCAATTTTCTAATCTCTGTTAGACAGAGTATTAAGAGACTAAAATATTGTGAACTGCAACATAATGAGACATTAGCAGATAGTTTTGTTAAAAATTAACCCATTGATGTGCAAGACTCTCCCCTTGTTGAGTAAAATTGTCTGGGGTTATAATATAAGGTATAATATATTATAACAAGGCACATTGGGGTGTATTGCAGCTTAATGGGTTAATTTGAAAATTGTTTTAAACATGCAGAAAGCCAGAAACTGAACAATGCTGATTACCTGTAACAATTCAAAGTGCATAAGTTTTCCTAGTGAGGCGTTCATCATAGTGTATGCACCATACTTTGCCGAATGCCCCATTGAGTCGAATCGACCATCACCAGCCCAAACACTTTATTTTGCCAAACGAGCTTTTTCAATCAGTCCCAAGCGTGTTGATTCCCAAAAGTTAATTATTGTTGGGAACAGCAACCACCTTTGATGGGCAAAGAATGACCGGGCCGAGTACACACAAAGGCCCAAATGGGAGAACACCAGCAGTGTTTTGCTGACACTTGCACCAGCACATAGAATGGCAAAGCTCAACAGTAGATTACCAGCAGCGTATCGACCAAATACAAATGGCTGGCTGTGCCATTTGAAAGGCTGTACTCCATCTTTCTCGCATTCTTTGCAACATTGCTCTATGGTGACCATCATGCCAGATTTTGAGACTCGAAGCTCAGGTTTCTCTGACTTGCAATTGAAACAGAACATTGAGAAGACAGAGACCAAGCAAGAAAGAAAAACCAGGAATTTTGGTTCATCTTGAGGCAAAGCAGTAGGATCAATCCTATAAAATACAAGGTATTCAATTAGACCACACATTAGTATATATATATATATATATGGCAAATAAAATAAAATATCTACAGTTTTTAAAGTACTGTACCTAACTTGATTCTTTTCATTGAACTCTGCGGTATCTTCTCCATCATCTGGGTCCAACTCATCTTCAATTTCCCAGTCAGGATCATTCTTCAGACTGCTCATGTCATCTGCTTCTGCCAGGTAGTCATCAAGCTCATTCGGATCAACAGTAAGGTTTCCATCATATTCATCAGGCAAACACTCCATCTCATTCTGCTCATTCAAAGGATCAACCATTGCAGTTGGTGAGGCAGAGTGTGGAGAGGATAACTTTGATTTTACCTGCAGTTGAAGGCGCCTTATATTCCTCCTATAATTTGAGCACCTCTGCTGGGCAGTTTTTAACTTTCGTTTACAAGTAAACATTTCCTCTGACTCTTCAGGCTCAGCACGTTTATCTTGCTCGTCATGAAGAAAGGTTTGGTCTTGAGAAAGGGTTAACCCGCTTTGATCGCCACAGGAATCTTCAACTCCAAGAACTTGGTTTTCTGTCATGGCCATGCTTTCGTCAACAATCTTTGACCGCTTGACTCTCGACTGAGATACCTCTCGGAGAAGCTGCCTTTTTGCACGTTGAACTTTGGCGGCAGGAATTTGCGGTGTAGTGGGGTTAAGTGCAGCAGTCGTTTCGGGAAAGGATTTCGAAGCAATATCGTAGTCGTCGACTGTCGGAATTGTCCCATGCTTGAGATATCTTTTGCAGGATATACTGCTTGGTGAGCGGTCAGGCGCGGTTGGTACGTCAATATCCATCCTTTGCGTAAAATCATTGCCATGAAAGTGTGCAGAACATAACGCAGAAGAAGTTGTTGGATTCCAACCCGGTCTATGCCTTCTAACAAACTTCGTCCATGCAGCACGTTGCTTATCACCACGAGGAAACATATGCATCGAAATATTTCCTTTCGAATAGCTTGAATTTCTGCATGATCTTGCGTTAGCAAAACCAGCAACGCAATACTTTCCTCCCTTTCCAGGCATGTTCGTATAGAGTATCCAAAACCAAAAATAATTTATGAAAACCCAGCGAAAATATATAAATATAGCTTGAAGAGAGTTTGTTTTCTTTATCGCGGTAAATGGCGATTGGCGGTACAACTTCCTACGTCATCACTCCGACCCAGGCTCCTTGTGTATGTTGGGTTCAAACATTTTAATATAGCGGACTTTGAGGGCAAATTTCAACGCTTTAACGAAGTTGAAATCAAAAAATAAGTGTTTCACTGAAAAGAGCACGTTTTATAGTCCTAGAGTAGTTGAAGACTGAATAACCAAAATTTACGCTTCATATGCCCTTTAAACGTTTGAAATCTACTAGCAAAGTTCATACTAGTCTATAGCAAGTTATTTTCGCCATCAAACATGGAAGAGTCGTCATAATGGTACCCTATACTGTACATAGAAGGAGATATTTCTGTGTAATAAATGTATTGTTTGTAAAGAAGTATTGATATGTCGTTATTACTTTAATAATTATAGCCTCTTAATTAACGTCTTTTTTGTTGTACCGCAGATGATTTAAACAAGAAGTAACTTTTACGGAAGTGTATTTAAATATTGAATCAATATTCGGTACAAACAAAGAAACACTTACCAAAACCGTTTTCTTTAATTCCGTGTATCGCGAAGTTGTGTTGCATCAACGAATGTTCACTAAGAACACACAGCAGGTGTGAGATAAAAAAACAGATGTTTGAAAAGTGCATTAGCATTTGTTGACTGCATGTAAATAATTATAAATTGATGCATCTATTCTTTTAAGTATAGAAAATTGCTCCCATGTTCATCGTGACTGAGGATGGTCGGTATATTCCTAATGTTTTGCTATTTTAGGAAATGTATTATTTTTCCTTTTAAAGCATGGGATTAAGTAGTAAACATTGTTCGTGAGCATAGGTGCAAGTATACATGTATGTAGTTAATGCATGCAGTTAATGATTTATCATTAAAAAATCATAAATTCAAAGCAATTGAATGTAATATCATTGAATTTGAATGTCATTATATTTTGCATATATTTGTTTTGTCGAAGTAGCGGTGCCCGCGAGCGGCGAAAGAAGGTGCGAAAATTGGAGGCCAAAGGGACGGACTTGGATATTTTGCGACGGATTTTAGCTTCGGATTTTTCCGACAGAGGCGTGGCTTGCGAGTTGATAATAAGAAGCTAAAATTTCTTAATGACAACCAGCCAACAATTTTGAGAAAATATAATAGAAGACATTTCCTGAAGAACATTACATCAAACGAGACAAGAATATAACTTAAAACAAGACAAGAACATACGGCGTATAATTTTTGTCTTCATTTTTACTCGAATCTTGAATTTAGCAATGTATTGAGATGCAAGTTTTGTGTTGAACTCTCTATATATTTCATATAGGATAAAGATGGTTGTCAAGCGGTAAAACTAAAAGGAAGCTGAGATTCGCACCTGACCACTGGAAGTTGGATTTGTACCATAAATTTTGGTGCTGGAAATGGGATTTGGCAAATTAATGCTTTGGGTGACTGCACGAATTCAGATAAGATTCTAGCTGCGAAAGTAGGATTGAAAGAAACGTACCTCCCGCCCCGCCGCAAGATATGTACTCAAGTCGAGAGCTAACCAAGTTATAGCGTTGAGTTAAGGTGGCTCACTACCTTTTTCTAGAAATGGAAGATTTCCGATTTAGATCCGAAATTTTTGACAATCATTATTTGTTGAAAAACAAAGAAAGTCACATTTGTATAAAATAATAACTTAAGTGTTTGAAATTTGTCAAAAAACATCCATATTGTATTATAAGAATAGGTAATAGAACCTCCACTGGCGTTAAATAATTGGTATGTTATGTCCTTTATGTAATTATGTACGCATGTATGTACCATATTATATAATGAATGGTGTAAATGGCTTTTAAACAATCATGAGGGTCTGAAAACTAGACCGTGCTGTAGAAAGTCCAAAAGACATATGAATAGCCTGCACTGTATATCATACAGCCTTAATATAGCAGGTCTTATTGTATTTTAAGAATAGGTAATAGAACCTCCACTGGCGTTAAATAATTGGTATGTTATGTTGTATTATAAGACTAGGTAATAGAACCTCCACTGGCGTTAAATAATTGGTATGTTATGTCCTTTATGTGATTGTTTATGCATGTATGTATGTACCATATCATATAATGAATGGTGTAAATGGCTTTTAAACAATCATGAGGGTCTGAAAACTAGACCGTGCTGTAGAAAGTCCAAAAGGCATGTGAATAGCCTGCACTGTATATCATACAGCCTTAAAATAACAGGTCTTATATCTTGTATGTGTGGTTTGTTTGGTTAATATATACTTTTTTCACAGGGCCAGAAATATTGACCATGCTGTGAAATACACAAACTAGATCAGATTCACTAGTAATATAGGTCTAGTTCAACCTACTTTGGATTTAGTGGTGTATTATTTCTGTACGTATATGATACAGATGGTGATTAATTAGGTTTGCATGTGTTGTTCACAGGGTCTGAGAAATAGACCGTGCCGTGAAGTATAAGTAAAGTTTATAGACTAGGCAGCGTATAGTCGTTTCATGAACTATAATGTAAATTATTTATATATATGTACTAAAACAGAAAACATATAGGAGTGAAATATGCGATATATAACTGATTGGAAAAAAAATATTTATATATATAAAAACAATAAAACAGAATATATATGTACTAGAGAGAGAGAGAGTGGAAGATGCTGTGATGGCATTGAGCTATTTCATACATCTCACAGAGTCTTGAGTCGACCATGCTTGTGAGATATGTTAGCTGATGGTGGGTAGATTAGAAAAGGAAATAGTCGTGTGGTATTGTGTTTTAACGCTTTGGCCCTCGACGCGTTTCGATCGTTTGATCTTCATCAGGAGGGACTTTAGGGTTGGGAGTTGATGTTTTGGTATTGTTAAAAAAGCGAGAAGATAAGGAACAATAAAACAAAGAAAGGTGTGGTTGAAAAGTACATGATTTTATGGAACAGAATAATGCGGAAACATAATGCAAAAATAAAATAAAATATACTAAAATAAACTGAAATAGAATATGATAAGAAAAACTTACTGAATGATTTGTTGCGTGGTAAACCGCATCTGCCAGCCATTGCTGTTGTATATGTTGTATGTAACTTGCTTTATCACGAGTGTGCGTTTGCGAGAATGAATATTGGTTTTTATGTGGTCTTGTTTTTTATTATCTTGTTCTGAAGGACTGACGTAGTATGTAGACTAGATAGCGTGTATGTTCGTCAGGTGGTAATTGGATAAGCTAAGTATGTCAGTTTATGGTGTGGATGATGGCCGTAGGCCAAGTGTTAAAACACAATACCACACGACTATTTCCCTTTTCTAATCTACCCACCATCAGCTAACATATCTCACAAGCATGGTCGACTCAAGACTCTGTGAGATGTATGAAATAGCTCAATGCCATCACAGCATCTTGGCGGCTCTCTCTCTCTAGTACATATATATTCTGTTTTATTGTTTTTATATATATAAATATTTTTTTTCCAATCAGTTATATATCGCATATTTCACTCCTATATGTTTTCTGTTTTTAGTACATATATATAAATAATTTACATTATAGTTCATGAAACGACTATACGCTGCCTAGTCTATAAACTTTACTTATACTTCACGGCACAGTCTATTTCTCAGACCCTGTGAACAACACATGCAAACCTAATTAATCACCATCTGTATCATATACGTACAGAAATAATACACCACTAAATCCAAAGTAGGTTGAACTAGACCTATATTACTAGTGAATCTGATCTAGTTTGTGTATTTCACAGCATGGTCAATATTTCTGGCCCTGTGAAAAAAGTATATATTAACCAAACAAACCACACATACAAGATATAAGACCTGTTATTTTAAGGCTGTATGATATACAGTGCAGGCTATTCACATGCCTTTTGGACTTTCTACAGCACGGTCTAGTTTTCAGACCCTCATGATTGTTTAAAAGCCATTTACACCATTCATTATATGATATGGTACATACATACATGCATAAACAATCACATAAAGGACATAACATACCAATTATTTAACGCCAGTGGAGGTTCTATTACCTAGTCTTATAATACAACATAACATACCAATTATTTAACGCCAGTGGAGGTTCTATTACCTATTCTTAAAATACAATAAGACCTGCTATATTAAGGCTGTATGATATACAGTGCAGGCTATTCATATGTCTTTTGGACTTTCTACAGCACGGTCTAGTTTTCAGACCCTCATGATTGTTTAAAAGCCATTTACACCATTCATTATATAATATGGTACATACATGCGTACATAATTACATAAAGGACATAACATACCAATTATTTAACGCCAGTGGAGGTTCTATTACCTATTAATTCTTATAATACAATAACACAATACCACACGACTATTTCCCTTTTCTAATCTACCCACCATCAGCTAACATATCTCACAAGCATGGTCGACTCAAGACTCTGTGAGATGTATGAAATAGCTCAATGCCATCACAGCATCTTCCACTCTCTCTCTCTCTCTCTAGTACATATATATTCTGTTTTATTGTTTTTATATATATAAATATTTTATTTTTTTTCCAATCAGTTATATATCGCATATTTCACTCCTATATGTGTTCTGTGTTTAGTACATATGTATAAATAATTTACATTATTGTTCATGAAACGACTATACGCTGCCTAGTCTATAAACCTTACTTATACTTCACGGCACGGTCTATTTCTCAGACCCTGTGAACAACACAAACCTAATTAATCACCATCTGTATCATATACGTACAGAAATAATACACCACTAAATCCAAAGTAGGTTGAACTAGACCTATATTACTAGTGAATCTGATCTAGTTTGTGTATTTCACAGCATGGTCAATATTTCTGGCCCTGTGAAAAAAGTATATATTAACCAAACAAACCACACATACAAGATATAAGACCTGCTATATTAAGGCTGTATGATATACAGTGCAGGCTATTCATATGTCTTTTGGACTTTCTACAGTACGGTCTAGTTTTCAGACCCTCATGATTGTTTAAAAGCCATTTACACCATTCATTATATAATATGGTACATATATACATGCGTACACAATTACATAAAGGACATAACATACCAATTATTTAACGCCAGTGGAGGTTCTATTACCTATTCTTATAATACAATATGATGACATTTTCGCCATATGGTGCCACGGTGAAGCATCCTTACTTATATTTCTTCAATACATTAACGAAATACACCCGACTATTAACTTTGAATACGAACACTCCACCAGGACTGTACACTTTCTGGACACAAGAATTTATATTAATGAGCTAAACAAACTTGAATCCGACCTTTACATAACACTTGCTTTCACCCTAACACATGCAAACAAAGCATAATCTACAGCCAAGCACTACGCTACAGACGGCTAATAACAGAGGACACGAATTTACAAAATCAACTACAAAAACTCAAAATCATTCTAATGACCCGAGGTTACAACAAAAATTCCATTGACAACGAGTTTACAAAGGTCGCGGAGTACACACAAAAACAACTACTTCACAAAGAAAACCTTAACAAAACATCAACACGACCGACATTTCACATTGCCTTCAATACTAACACAACTCATATCGGCCAAATCTTGAAAAAACATTGGCACCTTATAGTTAAAAATACTATGGCCGGACATGCTGATGGTCGCTTACAAACGTAATAGAAATATTAAATATACACGCTGTTAATTAAGCAGCAAACTTAATAAGACTGGGAAGGAACCCAGCATACAATTACTATGACACCACAAAGAGACAAACACGAACACCAAAATCACTGAAGCTGACTAAGACGTGTTTTAACTCAACACACCACTAATGAACATCCCACAACATTCCTACAGACTTTATCACTTGGCCTACGGCCATCATCCACACCATAAACTGACATACTTAGCTTATCCAATTACCACCTGACGAACATACACGCTATCTAGTCTACATACTACGTCAGTCCTTCAGAACAAGATAATAAAAAACAAGACCACATAAAAACCAATATTCATTCTCGCAAACGCACACTCGTGATAAAGCAAGTTACATACAACATAATACAACAGCAATGGCTGGCAGATGCGGTTTGCCACGCAACAAATCATTCAGTGAGTTTTTCTTATCATATTCTATTTCAGTTTATTTTAGTATATTTTATTTTATTTTTGCATTATGTTTCCGCATTATTCTGTTCCATAAAATCATGTACTTTTCAACCACACCCTTCTTTGTTTTATTGTTCCTTATCTTCTCACTTTTTTAACAATACCAAAACATCAACTCCCAACCCTAAAGTCCCTCCTGATGAAGATCAAACGATCGAAACGCGTCGAGGGCCAAAGCGTTAAAACACAATACCACACGACTATTTCCCTTTTCTAATCTACCCACCATCAGCTAACATATCTCACAAGCATGGTCGACTCAAGACTCTGTGAGATGTATGAAATAGCTCAATGCCATCACAGCATCTTCCACTCTCTCTCTCTCTAGTACATATATATTCTGTTTTATTGTTTTTATATATATAAATATTTTTTTTCCAATCAGTTATATATCGCATATTTCACTCCTATATGTTTTCTGTTTTTAGTACATATATATAAATAATTTACATTATAGTTCATGAAACGACTATACGCTGCCTAGTCTATAAACTTTACTTATACTTCACGGCACAGTCTATTTCTCAGACCCTGTGAACAACACATGCAAACCTAATTAATCACCATCTGTATCATATACGTACAGAAATAATACACCACTAAATCCAAAGTAGGTTGAACTAGACCTATATTACTAGTGAATCTGATCTAGTTTGTGTATTTCACAGCATGGTCAATATTTCTGGCCCTGTGAAAAAAGTATATATTAACCAAACAAACCACACATACAAGATATAAGACCTGTTATTTTAAGGCTGTATGATATACAGTGCAGGCTATTCACATGCCTTTTGGACTTTCTACAGCACGGTCTAGTTTTCAGACCCTCATGATTGTTTAAAAGCCATTTACACCATTCATTATATGATATGGTACATACATACATGCATAAACAATCACATAAAGGACATAACATACCAATTATTTAACGCCAGTGGAGGTTCTATTACCTAGTCTTATAATACAACATAACATACCAATTATTTAACGCCAGTGGAGGTTCTATTACCTATTCTTAAAATACAATAAGACCTGCTATATTAAGGCTGTATGATATACAGTGCAGGCTATTCATATGTCTTTTGGACTTTCTACAGCACGGTCTAGTTTTCAGACCCTCATGATTGTTTAAAAGCCATTTACACCATTCATTATATAATATGGTACATACATGCGTACATAATTACATAAAGGACATAACATACCAATTATTTAACGCCAGTGGAGGTTCTATTACCTATTCTTATAATAGAATACGAACACTCCACCAGGACTGTACACTTTCTGGACACAAGAATTTATATTAATGAGCTAAACAAACTTGAATCCGACCTTTACATAATACTTGCTTTCACCCTAACACATGCAAACAAAGCATAATCTACAGCCAAGCACTACGCTACAGACGCGGCTAATAACAGAGGACACGAATTTACAAAATCAACTACAAAAACTAAAAATCATTCTAATGACCAGAGGTTACAACAAAAATTCCATTGACAACGAGTTTACAAAGGTCGCGGAGTACACACAAAAACAACTACTTCACAAAGAAAACCTTAACAAAACATCAACACGACCGACATTTCACATTGCCTTCAATACTAACACAACTCATATCGGCCAAATCTTGAAAAAACATTGGCACCTTATAGTTAAAAATACTATGGCCGGACATGCCGATGGTCGCTTACAAACGTAATAGAAATATTAAATACACGCTGTTAATTAAGCAGCAAACTTAATAAGACTGGGAAGGAACCCAGCATACAATTACTATGACACCACAAAGAGACAAACACGAACACCAAAATCACTGAAGCTGACTAAGACGTGTTTTAACTCAACACATCACTAATGAACATCCCACAACATTCCTACAGACTTTATCACTTGGCCTACGGCCATCATCCACACCATAAACTGACATACTTAGCTTATCCAATTACCACCTGACGAACATACACGCTATCTAGTCTACATACTACGTCAGTCCTTCAGAACAAGATAATAAAAAACAAGACCACATAAAAACCAATATTCATTCTCGCAAACGCACACTCGTGATAAAGCAAGTTACATACAACATATACAACAGCAATGGCTGGCAGATGCGGTTTACCACGCAACAAATCATTCAGTAAGTTTTTCTTATCATATTCTATTTCAGTTTATTTTAGTATATTTTATTTTATTTTTGCATTATGTTTCCGCATTATTCTGTTCCATAAAATAATGTACTTTTCAACCACACCTTTCTTTGTTTTATTGTTAGTTATCTTCTCGCTTTTAACAATACCAAAACATCAACTCCCAACCCTAAAGTCCTCCTGATGAAGATCAAACGATCGAAACGCGTCGAGGGCCAAAGCGTTAAAACACAATACCACACGACTATTTCCCTTTTCTAATCTACCCACCATCAGCTAACATATCTCACAAGCATGGTCGACTCAAGACTCTGTGAGATGTATGAAATAGCTCAATGCCATCACAGCATCTTCCACTCTCTCTCTCTCTAGTACATATATATTCTGTTTTATTGTTTTTATATATATAAATTTTTTTTCCAATCAGTTATATATCGCATATTTCACTCCTATATGTTTTCTGTTTTTAGTACATATATATAAATAATTTACATTATAGTTCATGAAACGACTATACGCTGCCTAGTCTATAAACTTTACTTATACTTCACTTTTGGTCTATTTCTCAGACCCTTTGAACAACACATGCAAACCTAATTAATCACCATCTGTATCATATACGTACAGAAATAATACACCACTAAATCCAAAGTAGGTTGAACTAGACCTATATTACTAGTGAATCTGATCTAGTTTGTGTATTTCACAGCATGGTCAATATTTCTGGCCCTGTGAAAAAAGTATATATTAACCAAACAAACCACACATACAAGATATAAGACCTGTTATTTTAAGGCTGTATGATATACAGTGCAGGCTATTCACATGCCTTTTGGACTTTCTACAGCACGGTCTAGTTTTCAGACCCTCATGATTGTTTAAAGCCATTTACACCATTCATTATATGATATGGTACATACATACATGCATAAACAATCACATAAAGGACATAACATACCAATTATTTAACGCCAGTGGAGGTTCTATTACCTAGTCTTATAATACAACATAACATACCAATTATTTAACGCCAGTGGAGGTTCTATTACCTATTCTTAAAATACAATAAGACCTGCTATATTAAGGCTGTATGATATACAGTGCAGGCTATTCATATGTCTTTTGGACTTTCTACAGCACGGTCTAGTTTTCAGACCCTCATGATTGTTTAAAAGCCATTTACACCATTCATTATATAATATGGTACATACATGCGTACATAATTACATAAAGGACATAACATACCAATTATTTAACGCCAGTGGAGGTTCTATTACCTATTCTTATAATACAATTGGGTTCAAACATTTTAATATAGCGGACTTTGAGGGCAAATTTCAACGCTTTAACGAAGTTGAAATCAAAAAATAAGTGTTTCACTGAAAAGAGCACGTTTTATAGTCCTAGAGTAGTTGAAGACTGAATAACCAAAATTTACGCTTCATATGCCCTTTAAACGTTTGAAATCTACTAGCAAAGTTCATACTAGTCTATAGCAAGTTATTTTCGCCATCAAACATGGAAGAGTCGTCATAATGGTACCCTATACTGTACATAGAAGGAGATATTTCTGTGTAATAAATGTATTGTTTGTAAAGAAGTATTGATATGTCGTTATTACTTTAATAATTATAGCCTCTTAATTAACGTCTTTTTTGTTGTACCGCAGATGATTTAAACAAGAAGTAACTTTTACGGAAGTGTATTTAAATATTGAATCAATATTCGGTACAAACAAAGAAACACTTACCAAAACCGTTTTCTTTAATTCCGTGTATCGCGAAGTTGTGTTGCATCAACGAATGTTCACTAAGAACACACAGCAGGTGTGAGATAAAAAAACAGATGTTTGAAAAGTGCATTAGCATTTGTTGACTGCATGTAAATAATTATAAATTGATGCATCTATTCTTTTAAGTATAGAAAATTGCTCCCATGTTCATCGTGACTGAGGATGGTCGGTATATTCCTAATGTTTTGCTATTTTAGGAAATGTATTATTTTTCCCTTTTTAAAGCATGGGATTAAGTAGTAAACATTGTTCGTGAGCATAGGTGCAAGTATACATGTATGTAGTTAATGCATGCAGTTAATGATTTATCATTAAAAAATCATAAATTCAAAGCAATTGAATGTAATATCATTGAATTTGAATGTCATTATATTTTGCATATATTTGTTTTGTCGAAGTAGCGGTGCCCGCGAGCGGCGAAAGAAGGTGCGAAAATTGGAGGCCAAAGGGACGGACTTGGATATTTTGCGACGGATTTTAGCTTCGGATTTTTCCGACAGAGGCGTGGCTTGCGAGTTGATAATAAGAAGCTAAAATTTCTTAATGACAACCAGCCAACAATTTTGAGAAAATATAATAGAAGACATTTCCTGAAGAACATTACATCAAACGAGACAAGAATATAACTTAAAACAAGACAAGAACATACGGCGTATAATTTTTGTCTTCATTTTTACTCGAATCTTGAATTTAGCAATGTATTGAGATGCAAGTTTTGTGTTGAACTCTCTATATATTTCATATAGGATAAAGATGGTTGTCAAGCGGTAAAACTAAAAGGAAGCTGAGATTCGCACCTGACCACTGGAAGTTGGATTTGTACCATAAATTTTGGTGCTGGAAATGGGATTTGGCAAATTAATGCTTTGGGTGACTGCACGAATTCAGATAAGATTCTAGCTGCGAAAGTAGGATTGAAAGAAACGTACCTCCCGCCCCGCCGCAAGATATGTACTCAAGTCGAGAGCTAACCAAGTTATAGCGTTGAGTTAAGGTGGCTCACTACCTTTTTCTAGAAATGGAAGATTTCCGATTTAGATCCGAAATTTTTGACAATCATTATTTGTTGAAAAACAAAGAAAGTCACATTTGTATAAAATAATAACTTAAGTGTTTGAAATTTGTCAAAAAACATCCATATTGTATTATAAGAATAGGTAATAGAACCTCCACTGGCGTTAAATAATTGGTATGTTATGTCCTTTATGTAATTATGTACGCATGTATGTACCATATTATATAATGAATGGTGTAAATGGCTTTTAAACAATCATGAGGGTCTGAAAACTAGACCGTGCTGTAGAAAGTCCAAAAGACATATGAATAGCCTGCACTGTATATCATACAGCCTTAATATAGCAGGTCTTATTGTATTTTAAGAATAGGTAATAGAACCTCCACTGGCGTTAAATAATTGGTATGTTATGTTGTATTATAAGACTAGGTAATAGAACCTCCACTGGCGTTAAATAATTGGTATGTTATGTCCTTTATGTGATTGTTTATGCATGTATGTATGTACCATATCATATAATGAATGGTGTAAATGGCTTTTAAACAATCATGAGGTCTGAAAACTAGACCGTGCTGTAGAAAGTCCAAAAGGCATGTGAATAGCCTGCACTGTATATCATACAGCCTTAAAATAACAGGTCTTATATCTTGTATGTGTGGTTTGTTTGGTTAATATATACTTTTTTCACAGGGCCAGAAATATTGACCATGCTGTGAAATACACAAACTAGATCAGATTCACTAGTAATATAGGTCTAGTTCAACCTACTTTGGATTTAGTGGTGTATTATTTCTGTACGTATATGATACAGATGGTGATTAATTAGGTTTGCATGTGTTGTTCACAGGGTCTGAGAAATAGACCGTGCCGTGAAGTATAAGTAAAGTTTATAGACTAGGCAGCGTATAGTCGTTTCATGAACTATAATGTAAATTATTTATATATATGTACTAAAAACAGAAAACATATAGGAGTGAAATATGCGATATATAACTGATTGGAAAAAAATAAATTTATATATATAAAAACAATAAAACAGAATATATATGTACTAGAGAGAGAGAGTGGAAGATGCTGTGATGGCATTGAGCTATTTCATACATCTCACAGAGTCTTGAGTCGACCATGCTTGTGAGATATGTTAGCTGATGGTGGGTAGATTAGAAAAGGGAAATAGTCGTGTGGTATTGTGTTTTAACGCTTTGGCCCTCGACGCGTTTCGATCGTTTGATCTTCATCAGGAGGACTTTAGGGTTGGGAGTTGATGTTTTGGTATTGTTAAAAAAGCGAGAAGATAAGGAACAATAAAACAAAGAAAGGTGTGGTTGAAAAGTACATGATTTTATGGAACAGAATAATGCGGAAACATAATGCAAAAATAAAATAAAATATACTAAAATAAACTGAAATAGAATATGATAAGAAAAACTTACTGAATGATTTGTTGCGTGGTAAACCGCATCTGCCAGCCATTGCTGTTGTATATGTTGTATGTAACTTGCTTTATCACGAGTGTGCGTTTGCGAGAATGAATATTGGTTTTTATGTGGTCTTGTTTTTTATTATCTTGTTCTGAAGGACTGACGTAGTATGTAGACTAGATAGCGTGTATGTTCGTCAGGTGGTAATTGGATAAGCTAAGTATGTCAGTTTATGGTGTGGATGATGGCCGTAGGCCAAGTGTTAAAACACAATACCACACGACTATTTCCCTTTTCTAATCTACCCACCATCAGCTAACATATCTCACAAGCATGGTCGACTCAAGACTCTGTGAGATGTATGAAATAGCTCAATGCCATCACAGCATCTTCCACTCTCTCTCTCTCTAGTACATATATATTCTGTTTTATTGTTTTTATATATATAAATATTTTTTTTCCAATCAGTTATATATCGCATATTTCACTCCTATATGTTTTCTGTTTTTAGTACATATATATAAATAATTTACATTATAGTTCATGAAACGACTATACGCTGCCTAGTCTATAAACTTTACTTATACTTCACGGCACGGTCTATTTCTCAGACCCTGTGAACAACACATGCAAACCTAATTAATCACCATCTGTATCATATACGTACAGAAATAATACACCACTAAATCCAAAGTAGGTTGAACTAGACCTATATTACTAGTGAATCTGATCTAGTTTGTGTATTTCACAGCATGGTCAATATTTCTGGCCCTGTGAAAAAAGTATATATTAACCAAACAAACCACACATACAAGATATAAGACCTGTTATTTTAAGGCTGTATGATATACAGTGCAGGCTATTCACATGCCTTTTGGACTTTCTACAGCACGGTCTAGTTTTCAGACCCTCATGATTGTTTAAAAGCCATTTACACCATTCATTATATGATATGGTACATACATACATGCATAAACAATCACATAAAGGACATAACATACCAATTATTTAACGCCAGTGGTGGTTCTATTACCTAGTCTTATAATACAACATAACATACCAATTATTTAACGCCAGTGGAGGTTCTATTACCTATTCTTAAAATACAATAAGACCTGCTATATTAAGGCTGTATGATATACAGTGCAGGCTATTCATATGTCTTTTGGACTTTCTACAGCACGGTCTAGTTTTCAGACCCTCATGATTGTTTAAAAGCCATTTACACCATTCATTATATAATATGGTACATACATGCGTACATAATTACATAAAGGACATAACATACCAATTATTTAACGCCAGTGGAGGTTCTATTACCTATTAATTCTTATAATACAATAACACAATACCACACGACTATTTCCCTTTTCTAATCTACCCACCATCAGCTAACATATCTCACAAGCATGGTCGACTCAAGACTCTGTGAGATGTATGAAATAGCTCAATGCCATCACAGCATCTTCCACTCTCTCTCTCTCTAGTACATATATATTCTGTTTTATTGTTTTTATATATATAAATATTTTATTTTTTTTCCAATCAGTTATATATCGCATATTTCACTCCTATATGTGTTCTGTGTTTAGTACATATGTATAAATAATTTACATTATTGTTCATGAAACGACTATACGCTGCCTAGTCTATAAACCTTACTTATACTTCACGGCACGGTCTATTTCTCAGACCCTGTGAACAACACAAACCTAATTAATCACCATCTGTATCATATACGTACAGAAATAATACACCACTAAATCCAAAGTAGGTTGAACTAGACCTATATTACTAGTGAATCTGATCTAGTTTGTGTATTTCACAGCATGGTCAATATTTCTGGCCCTGTGAAAAAAGTATATATTAACCAAACAAACCACACATACAAGATATAAGACCTGCTATATTAAGGCTGTATGATATACAGTGCAGGCTATTCATATGTCTTTTGGACTTTCTACAGTACGGTCTAGTTTTCAGACCCTCATGATTGTTTAAAAGCCATTTACACCATTCATTATATAATATGGTACATATATACATGCGTACACAATTACATAAAGGACATAACATACCAATTATTTAACGCCAGTGGAGGTTCTATTACCTATTCTTATAATACAATATGATGACATTTTCGCCATATGGTGCCACGGTGAAGCATCCTTACTTATATTTCTTCAATACATTAACGAAATACACCCGACTATTAACTTTGAATACGAACACTCCACCAGGACTGTACACTTTCTGGACACAAGAATTTATATTAATGAGCTAAACAAACTTGAATCCGACCTTTACATAACACTTGCTTTCACCCTAACACATGCAAACAAAGCATAATCTACAGCCAAGCACTACGCTACAGACGGCTAATAACAGAGGACACGAATTTACAAAATCAACTACAAAAACTCAAAATCATTCTAATGACCCGAGGTTACAACAAAAATTCCATTGACAACGAGTTTACAAAGGTCGCGGAGTACACAAAAACAACTACTTCACAAAGAAAACCTTAACAAAACATCAACACGACCGACATTTCACATTGCCTTCAATACTAACACAACTCATATCGGCCAAATCTTGAAAAAACATTGGCACCTTATAGTTAAAAATACTATGGCCGGACATGCCGATGGTCGCTTACAAACGTAATAGAAATATTAAATATACACGCTGTTAATTAAGCAGCAAACTTAATAAGACTGGGAAGGAACCCAGCATACAATTACTATGACACCACAAAGAGACAAACACGAACACCAAAATCACTGAAGCTGACTAAGACGTGTTTTAACTCAACACACCACTAATGAACATCCCACAACATTCCTACAGACTTTATCACTTGGCCTACGGCCATCATCCACACCATAAACTGACATACTTAGCTTATCCAATTACCACCTGACGAACATACACGCTATCTAGTCTACATACTACGTCAGTCCTTCAGAACAAGATAATAAAAAACAAGACCACATAAAAACCAATATTCATTCTCGCAAACGCACACTCGTGATAAAGCAAGTTACATACAACATAATACAACAGCAATGGCTGGCAGATGCGGTTTGCCACGCAACAAATCATTCAGTGAGTTTTTCTTATCATATTCTATTTCAGTTTATTTTAGTATATTTTATTTTATTTTTGCATTATGTTTCCGCATTATTCTGTTCCATAAAATCATGTACTTTTCAACCACACCCTTCTTTGTTTTATTGTTCCTTATCTTCTCGCTTTTTTAACAATACCAAAACATCAACTCCCAACCCTAAAGTCCCTCCTGATGAAGATCAAACGATCGAAACGCGTCGAGGGCCAAAGCGTTAAAACACAATACCACACGACTATTTCCCTTTTCTAATCTACCCACCATCAGCTAACATATCTCACAAGCATGGTCGACTCAAGACTCTGTGAGATGTATGAAATAGCTCAATGCCATCACAGCATCTTCCACTCTCTCTCTCTCTAGTACATATATATTCTGTTTTATTGTTTTTATATATATAAATATTTTTTTTCCAATCATGCAGTTATATATCGCATATTTCACTCCTATATGTTTTCTGTTTTTAGTACATATATATAAATAATTTACATTATAGTTCATGAAACGACTATACGCTGCCTAGTCTATAAACTTTACTTATACTTCACGGCACGGTCTATTTCTCAGACCCTGTGAACAACACATGCAAACCTAATTAATCACCATCTGTATCATATACGTACAGAAATAATACACCACTAAATCCAAAGTAGGTTGAACTAGACCTATATTACTAGTGAATCTGATCTAGTTTGTGTATTTCACAGCATGGTCAATATTTCTGGCCCTGTGAAAAAAGTATATATTAACCAAACAAACCACACATACAAGATATAAGACCTGTTATTTTAAGGCTGTATGATATACAGTGCAGGCTATTCACATGCCTTTTGGACTTTCTACAGCACGGTCTAGTTTTCAGACCCTCATGATTGTTTAAAAGCCATTTACACCATTCATTATATGATATGGTACATACATACATGCATAAACAATCACATAAAGGACATAACATACCAATTATTTAACGCCAGTGGAGGTTCTATTACCTAGTCTTATAATACAACATAACATACCAATTATTTAACGCCAGTGGAGGTTCTATTACCTATTCTTAAAATACAATAAGACCTGCTATATTAAGGCTGTATGATATACAGTGCAGGCTATTCATATGTCTTTTGGACTTTCTACAGCACGGTCTAGTTTTCAGACCCTCATGATTGTTTAAAAGCCATTTACACCATTCATTATATAATATGGTACATACATGCGTACATAATTACATAAAGGACATAACATACCAATTATTTAACGCCAGTGGAGGTTCTATTACCTATTCTTATAATAGAATACGAACACTCCACCAGGACTGTACACTTTCTGGACACAAGAATTTATATTAATGAGCTAAACAAACTTGAATCCGACCTTTACATAATACTTGCTTTCACCCTAACACATGCAAACAAAGCATAATCTACAGCCAAGCACTACGCTACAGACGCGGCTAATAACAGAGGACACGAATTTACAAAATCAACTACAAAAACTAAAAATCATTCTAATGACCAGAGGTTACAACAAAAATTCCATTGACAACGAGTTTACAAAGGTCGCGGAGTACACACAAAAACAACTACTTCACAAAGAAAACCTTAACAAAACATCAACACGACCGACATTTCACATTGCCTTCAATACTAACACAACTCATATCGGCCAAATCTTGAAAAAACATTGGCACCTTATAGTTAAAAATACTATGGCCGGACATGCCGATGGTCGCTTACAAACGTAATAGAAATATTAAATACACGCTGTTAATTAAGCAGCAAACTTAATAAGACTGGGAAGGAACCCAGCATACAATTACTATGACACCACAAAGAGACAAACACGAACACCAAAATCACTGAAGCTGACTAAGACGTGTTTTAACTCAACACATCACTAATGAACATCCCAACATTCCTACAGACTTTATCACTTGGCCTACGGCCATCATCCACACCATAAACTGACATACTTAGCTTATCCAATTACCACCTGACGAACATACACGCTATCTAGTCTACATACTACGTCAGTCCTTCAGAACAAGATAATAAAAAACAAGACCACATAAAAACCAATATTCATTCTCGCAAACGCACACTCGTGATAAAGCAAGTTACATACAACATATATAACAGCAATGGCTGGCAGATGCGGTTTACCACGCAACAAATCATTCAGTAAGTTTTTACTTATAATATCCTATTTCAGTTTATTTTAGTATATTTTATTTTATTTTTGCATTATGTTTCCGCATTATTTTGCTCCATAAAATCATGTACTTTTCAACCACACCCTTCTTTGTTTTATTGTTCCTTATCTTCTCGCTTTTTTAACAATACCAAAACATCAACTCCCAACCCTAAAGTCCCTCCTGATGAAGATCAAACGATCGAAACGCGTCGAGGGCCAAAGCGTTAAAACACAATACCACACGACTATTTCCCTTTTCTAATCTACCCACCATCAGCTAACATATCTCACAAGCATGGTCGACTCAAGACTCTGTGAGATGTATGAAATAGCTCAATGCCATCACAGCATCTTCCACTCTCTCTCTCTCTAGTACATATATATTCTGTTTTATTGTTTTTATATATATAAATATTTTTTTTCCAATCAGTTATATATATCATATTTCACTCCTATATGTTTTCTGTTTTTAGTACATATATATAAATAATTTACATTATAGTTCATGAAACGACTATACGCTGCCTAGTCTATAAACTTTACTTATACTTCACACGGTCTATTTCTCAGACCCTGTGAACAACACATGCAAACCTAATTAATCACCATCTGTATCATATACGTACAGAAATAATACACCACTAAATCCAAAGTAGGTTGAACTAGACCTATATTACTAGTGAATCTGATCTAGTTTGTGTATTTCACAGCATGGTCAATATTTCTGGCCCTGTGAAAAAAGTATATATTAACCAAACAAACCACACATACAAGATATAAGACCTGTTATTTTAAGGCTGTATGATATACAGTGCAGGCTATTCACATGCCTTTTGGACTTTCTACAGCACGGTCTAGTTTTCAGACCCTCATGATTGTTTAAAAGCCATTTACACCATTCATTATATGATATGGTACATACATACATGCATAAACAATCACATAAAGGACATAACATACCAATTATTTAACGCCAGTGGAGGTTCTATTACCTAGTCTTATAATACAACATAACATACCAATTATTTAACGCCAGTGGAGGTTCTATTACCTATTCTTAAAATACAATAAGACCTGCTATATTAAGGCTGTATGATATACAGTGCAGGCTATTCATATGTCTTTTGGACTTTCTACAGCACGGTCTAGTTTTCAGACCCTCATGATTGTTTAAAAGCCATTTACACCATTCATTATATAATATGGTACATACATGCGTACATAATTACATAAAGGACATAACATACCAATTATTTAACGCCAGTGGAGGTTCTATTACCTATTCTTATAATACAATTGGGTTCAAACATTTTAATATAGCGGACTTTGAGGGCAAATTTCAACGCTTTAACGAAGTTGAAATCAAAAATAAGTGTTTCACTGAAAAGAGCACGTTTTATAGTCCTAGAGTAGTTGAAGACTGAATAACCAAAATTTACGCTTCATATGCCCTTTAAACGTTTGAAATCTACTAGCAAAGTTCATACTAGTCTATAGCAAGTTATTTTCGCCATCAAACATGGAAGAGTCGTCATAATGGTACCCTATACTGTACATAGAAGGAGATATTTCTGTGTAATAAATGTATTGTTTGTAAAGAAGTATTGATATGTCGTTATTACTTTAATAATTATAGCCTCTTAATTAACGTCTTTTTTGTTGTACCGCAGATGATTTAAACAAGAAGTAACTTTTACGGAAGTGTATTTAAATATTGAATCAATATTCGGTACAAACAAAGAAACACTTACCAAAACCGTTTTCTTTAATTCCGTGTATCGCGAAGTTGTGTTGCATCAACGAATGTTCACTAAGAACACACAGCAGGTGTGAGATAAAAAAACAGATGTTTGAAAAGTGCATTAGCATTTGTTGACTGCATGTAAATAATTATAAATTGATGCATCTATTCTTTTAAGTATAGAAAATTGCTCCCATGTTCATCGTGACTGAGGATGGTCGGTATATTCCTAATGTTTTGCTATTTTAGGAAATGTATTATTTTTCCCTTTTTAAAGCATGGGATTAAGTAGTAAACATTGTTCGTGAGCATAGGTGCAAGTATACATGTATGTAGTTAATGCATGCAGTTAATGATTTATCATTAAAAAATCATAAATTCAAAGCAATTGAATGTAATATCATTGAATTTGAATGTCATTATATTTTGCATATATTTGTTTTGTCGAAGTAGCGGTGCCCGCGAGCGGCGAAAGAAGGTGCGAAAATTGGAGGCCAAAGGGACGGACTTGGATATTTTGCGACGGATTTTAGCTTCGGATTTTTCCGACAGAGGCGTGGCTTGCGAGTTGATAATAAGAAGCTAAAATTTCTTAATGACAACCAGCCAACAATTTTGAGAAAATATAATAGAAGACATTTCCTGAAGAACATTACATCAAACGAGACAAGAATATAACTTAAAACAAGACAAGAACATACGGCGTATAATTTTTGTCTTCATTTTTCCTCGAATCTTGAATTTAGCAATGTATAGAGATGCAATTTTGTGTTGAACTCTCTATATATTTCATATAGGATAAAGATGGTTGTCAAGCGGTAAAACTAAAAGGAAGCTGAGATTCGCACCTGACCACTGGAAGTTGGATTTGTACCATAAATTTTGGTGCTGGAAATGGGATTTGGCAAATTAATGCTTTGGGTGACTGCACGAATTCAGATAAGATTCTAGCTGGAAAAGTGGGATTGAAAGAAACGTACGTCCCGCCCCGCCGCAAGATATGTACTCAAGTCGAGAGCTAACCAAGTTATAGCGTTGAGTTTAAGGTGGCTCACTACCTTTTTCTAGAAATGGAAGATTTCCGATTTAGATCCGAAATTTTTGACAATCATTATTTGTTGAAAAACAAAGAAAGTCACATTTGTATAAAATAATAACTTAAGTGTTTGAAATTTTTAAAAAAACATCCATAACTGCGTATAAACATCCATTCAATGTGGCGGATATTTTGGCTTTAAAGTGATTTAACTTGAAAATAACGTCGGTGGCCCCCATTTTTTATTTCATAAAATTCTTTCTTTGAGTTTAATCAAATATTTAAAAATATTCTGTCAGACTCTCTTTGTTTTTCAACAAATAATAATTGCCGAAAAATTCCGATCTAAATCGCAAATCTTCCATTATTTAGAAAAGTGTAGTGAGCCACCTTAAAGTATAAAAAGTCCTAAAGTTTCCTTTCTATTATTTTATTATTGATTAAAATTTATTTTAAGACGCTAGCCTCATCAACTTGCGCTGGTTTCCACGAAGGGCGTCTATCTAAAATATGTATGCATGCAAAAAAAGGGGAAAAAAGAAATATTATGTACCCCATAACCCAACCCTATCCCAAGATATGTATAACCCCATTCTACACACTATACAATTAAAAAACCCCGAGTAATAATGGCTGTTAAAAACTAGTTTCGACCAACTGGACCTCTTCAGCCTCCGCCATATTGCCTCCGCTATATTGCCATACAGCATATGCCAGGGCCTTTTTAAAGAAATCGTTAGTGGGGGGGCCATCGTCTAAAGGGGACGTAACAAGTAGGTGGTGTATTACAGGTGCGGGAAGGTGAAAGGGGTCGGGGGAAAGGGGGGTGGGGAAAGGTGAAGGTGAAAGGGGGTCTTTTCCTCCCCAATAATTTTTTTGTATTCTTGAGTCTCTGTGGCTTGATTTCCTGCATTTTCAGAGACAATTTTTGATATATCCCATCTAAACGGAGCCAGGTTTTGTTGTGAGAATACCATAACTTTCCTCTAAACTCAGTTTTCCCCCTTTTTTGCTTATACTTTGGACAAAAGGGACCTTCACTGGGGGGGCCAAAATAGCTTACTGGGGGGGACCAACATGGGGGCTGGGGGGGGCTTTGGCCCCTCCAATACATTAGTTAAAAAGGCCCTGGCATATGCGATCAGAACTCGGGGCAGCTTCCCGCCTCCCCGCTTCCGACGGCCTTGATATGTCCGTGGCGAGGCGACTGTCATTACCTTAGCAGGCGGGCAGAATTTGTTTGCGGGCGAATGGAATTTCGTTTTGGGCGAGTGGAAGCACCAACAGAAATACAGATTACAGAATTGCTAAAAAATCAAAATAACATCAAGCGAAGGCTGCATGTGTGAGAGAATCCACTCAAATTTGATGTGTTTTAAAACCAAATTTTCAATCAATATGAAGAAGATGTGTTTACAAGAAACGATATTGATGGATAATCACGTGAAAAGCGAAGAGAAAGTTGCCCGAAAGTGTATCATGAGTCAACCGATGCGGTGATGCCACAATGAAGTGAAATTAGTGAATGAATCCTGAGCAGTTTACTCGAGAATACAGTAATTTCTTGTGGTAAATGAATACTCTCCCTGACAAAAAATGGTATGATAAGAAGTTAAAAGAGCATTTCGTAGATATTATCTTGCTCAATAGTCATGGAGTAATATTTAACAATCGTAAATGTGTGTTGCTGACCGAGCAATGCATTGCCCCAGACTGCAGAGTATGGCACTTTTCAACAAGATCTTGGATGCGCAATCAACCTAAAATTTCTCAGGTGCACATTCTCAGGTGTGCCTTGAAATGTATATGCGGGGTGCCTGTGCACAAAGGAAAATGAAAGGAAAAAATTTCATGCAAGATCAAATTTGCAAAAAAGAAATTCATGCAGTGTGAAGTAAATCATTCTGTCTACAGGGGATAGACTAAAAAGCTCTCACTAAAATGCAGGAAATCAAGCGACAGAGAATCAAGAATTCAAACATTTTCTGGGGAGAACCCCCAGACCCCCTAGGTCCCTTTACATTAATGGTCCCCCCACTGAAGAATTCTTAAGGCCCTGTTATTCCATGCATGCCTGCTTTATTTGCTCATGTTCCAAATTGCAATCGGAGCTTTCATAATGGAAAATTTATGCACAAAATTTTAGTGCGAAAATATTTATGCAAAGCCAAAGCAGCCGAAGAGAATATCGTGCATGGGAAAAAAGTCCTCCCCCTCATCACTTTTCTAATGTTTGCCCCTAAGCGCGCCATTGTTATTGCAATTGGGTGCGCCGCTGCCATACTCTGCAGCCTGGGCATTGCCAATGCTCCGTAGCTATCAAGTATTCAAGGTTTCAATATATCAGCTTAAGGTGGCTCCCTACAGTTGGGCTTATTTTCCTAACATCTCTAAAATAAAGGCCTAGGTATTCATGCTGATCACACATTTTTTTCTACTCGGCAGCAATATTCCACATCTATGGAATATTTAGAACTTGGTTTTGACAATGTCAGTGTTGCCATGGCAACATGAAGACAACATTTAACATGCTAATTTTTTGCATAAATTGTCTGTAAGTCGGTGACGTATCTTTTTTATTTCATATATCAATAGAGCATGATGTTCTGCAAGTATTGTGAAAGTTTAATAAAATCTTTAGTGTGTGATTTTTTAAAAAAGCCAAAATTTTATTACAATATTTCCACACTAGAGATTTTTTTTATAATTGAAATATATAAAATTTACCAAAAGTAAAATTTGTGGTCAAAATTTGAAGATAGATCACCGATGAAACTAAAGAGTAAAACGCATATAAAGGTGAAAAATTGGGTAACAAATAGCCTCCTCCGGTTCACGAAATTTGAACCGTCAATCTTAGACGTCTCACAAAACGTTTCGAAATTGTCATAAAACTTCAACTGTTTTTTGAATAGTATTTTATACTATGAAGTTTTTGATAAAATATTTTGTTTCTTATTCTATATAACACATTTAAATTACAGTGCGTCTACTGTAAGTGGGGCCACTTAGACAAAACTAACCAATCACATTGCAAAACGAAAACAAATAAATCCAATCAAACTACAACTTGCCAATCATTATTGATTGCTATTACAACGTGCCGTTTATTGATTTTTTCTATTTTTGTCCTGCAATGTCATTGGTTAGTGTTGTGTAAGTGGCCCCACTTACAGTAGACAAACTGTAATACTAAAACAATTATTAAAATAAGTCAATGTTGTATTGTCCACACAGGATGAACTACTAATTTTAAAAACCACAAACTATAGCGCATTTTCATTTGTTTTGTTTTGGAGATTTAATATTTGTCTGAATTAATATCTCCCGACTCCAAAGTACAATTTGAAACAAGTTTCATATAAATGCCAAAAATAAAATGCCAAAATGGCAGTTATTTTTCTGACCTATGCATATAAAAACAAAATCGTTGTCTTAGCCAATCATGTTGCTAGTTACCAGAACTTTTCTCTTGGCTTGAACTCGTGCATGCGCGTAACTTAAAAAAAACGTCCAGTCCACTACATGACAAAAAAATGGCGGATGACTTTGCATTCCACTATGTTGTCACATACCGGGTGTAAATATCTGAACGGAATTAGTACCCTCGAACGGCACGGCGCGTGGACTAAAACAATTATTCACCTCGCCTTCTGCGAATAATTGTTAACTAACAGAGTTCTGCACAGTTGTGAACAAACCTCTAGGGGGATCCGGATCTGCAGTGTATCAATTATAAAACACAAAACTGTGTTTACAACAAAATGCCTTTACACAAACACTGGGATTCTCCAGGTAGTAATCAGTAGTTGTGGAAACGGTAAATTTTACCGGTTACCGCCTGACAAGGAGAACCCTGATGTAAGTTGGATTGGTTGGGTACTTTGGTTTTCCTCCCTCACTAAAAACTAACCCTTGTGCACTAACATTAACTAACCTTGGGAACTTTGGGTGTGCGAACTTAGGTTGCTAACATATAACCACCCTTTTGTTGCTGCAAATCTCAGTTCTTTGCCTTACATTTAATACTATTTTATATTATTTTTTAATATTTTTTTTAATATTATTTAATTTAATTTATTATTTACGAAACAGATCTGATCACAGGATCTGTGTATAAAGTATATTTATAGATGCGTCATAATGCTCTAATATGAATCTACTATTTTTGTTTGAAATGGGCTACAGGATAAAATATTTTGTATTATGCATATGTCCTGCTGTTGAAAATGCCCCAGGCTTGAGTTAAATACTGGATAGTCCAGCATGCATACATGATTACTTATTACGTTTATGAAAATGTGCTTTAATTTATAATATTGTCTGTTGTTTGATTTATAATATATGTCATGATTGTTGTGTAAAATTTGTGAACTTTAAGGAATCATACTGTACAAAACAAGATGCCCCATTGAGCATTTCGTTGCCGGGGGGTTATTAATTGTAGCTAGTAGGCAATTTTCTCTGATACCAATAGTGCACAACTGTACTCATTAGCATATTAGAGATGTGCATGCAGTAGCTAGGGTAATAATTCCTTGAAAGAACCAGTACATATACACTTTGAAAAGTAGAAAAATGTCTGCCACCCCAGTCCCCATGGAGGTGGGTCAATGGAGGGTCTGCCTGCCACACTTTTGTACTCCCTAAATACAAAATGTGTCTTTGAAAAATTCTTGCAACTGCTTGCCATTCATTAGCCTGCTATTCATTTGCTTGCCATTCATTAGCCTGCCATTCATTAGCCTGCCATTCATTTGCTTGCCATTCATTAGCCTGCCCTTTGGCTTTATGCACCAGTCAATGTAGATCACTATAAACCTCTCCAATCTTGAAAATGGAGTGTTGGACTTTTCTACATTGCTAAACCGATTCCAGAAGTACAGAGTCCAGCATAACCTCCTGGTCTCCTTAGTTATTTTTAAATTACACCATGTAATTTACAAACAACCTAATTTCACTGACTTTGTATGCAAGACAGCGACAGCAAGTGCATACCTAGTAATTCCCCCGTATGCTGAGGAACAACGACTAGCTGACATTATATCGGCATTATTTTGTTGGCCCCCCTTTGCCCTGCCATTTCCCTGGTTGCAGGAGGTGGGATTCACAATGACTGGTTCATAGTTACTTGTAGTAATTTTAATGTATATACAGTATTTTCATTTTAATGAATTTACACACACAAGAACTTAGCATTTTCAATTACTGTCATTGTCAGAAAAATGTAGTGGACTTTAGGATATTAAATACTTTAATTTGTCTGACCAAACCTGTGAATAACAGTAGTGATATACTCATAAATTTTATATATTGTCGAACAACAGTATGAACACAGTATATATTTGTGTTACAGATTTAATGTAGGCTTTAAATGGTAAATTTTTACCTTAAATCTTTGTATATAAATTTCTTATATATTTATGCTTCTTTCGATTTGCAAAATCGCATATTGTTTACATACTTTTGCCGTGGTCACATGCGGTGGTGAAGTCTGGCGTGTTTAGGGGATATTTATGGGTAAACTTGTGCTATTAAGGACTAAAGCTGGAGAAAGTTTGGGTAATTGATGGATTATTGTTGTGACGTAAAAATATTGACGTAGGAGCAGTTTGTGTCCAACGACGAAGAAGAAAAAAAGTGCTGTGACATCCAGCTATTAATAAGTACACTATGATCCATGCATGATCCACAGCTATAAAGCTTGAGATGAAATGTACAGTATGAACAAATATTTACCTAAAGATTTCACAGATATGACTTCGACTTATTAACGAAACGCTTGGCCCGGTGAAAATCAAACTAATACACTTTAGAGGCATCCTTACTGGCGTAATATTCTTACCTTCTTGTGTTGTTTCAATCATTTTCTATTAGACAATTTCATTTCATAAAAGTTGCTTTGCAAACCTCTTTAAAAATTACCATAACAAGCGCAAGATGTGCGTTGTCTATTTTTGATATATTAAGGAGTGGGAATATATTTTTCGAAGAGGTTTTCAAAGATTTGATCCATGACTGGGAACAGCAAATTCGTTTCCTGCGAAGTCCCCTCGAAACAAATGCTACGCACATGCACAGAAGAGACGGTAGCCTACCTTTAAGCGACTGTAGTTGACACCAACAACAGAAGCTTATTGTAGAATATCACTCCTACTGTACCGCAGTGTTTTCAATAAAAGGCGGTTACCGTATAATGTATATTTGTCTTTAATCTGGAAATCTTTCAGAGCACAGACGCCTAATTTAGAAAATGCAGCATGCTATTACAATAATTATTGAAAACACTGTGTACCCATCATGGACTAACACTTTTGAGATATATATTAAATTTGTGATTTCTTCTTAGAATTTGATATTTGAGAACATATATTGAAGTTGAACATATATGAAAATTACCCGTCTTGGAATACCGTCTGAATTGAAGCATGATCACTTGGCTAAATGAATGGAAGATTGGAAAAGTGAATATTCTATAGACGATTGCAACAATGCAAGTTGGGGTTTGAGCAACACTGAGGTAACAGGTATTTGCATCACAGACATTTTGATTAAGTTGACCAGAATTATATGCTGCAGTTGAAGCTATGCTATAAGAACGTGCGGTGCCAGTGTGGATAGAGTATAGCAAATACGGCGGTTGACTGTTGTGTAAAATTACCTGAAAAATACAATGAGAACTTCGGCGTTTTGAGCGAAGGCCCTTCGTCTGGAAGTTAGTAGGAAGTTAACTTCCAGACGAAGGGCCTTTGCTCGAAACGTCGAAGTTCTCATTGTATTTTTCAGGTAGTTTTACGTAACAGTCAACCGCCGTATATGCTATAAGAACTTACAGTATGTCTGCAAAAGAGTCGGCTTTGGCGTGAATGCTGGGCGGTACTGATGAGTGCTGGGCTCTGCCACACAGTACCGCCCCCATGGTCAGAAATACCGTGTGCAAATGTCGATAATGGGCCCATACAGTATAACAAGCTACAGCAGGCTGTACTTCATCAGAGATCTATTCTGATAATGGCAATACCCTTTTGCAGAGCACACAAGACAATATTATCTTTTCCTCGCATGACTAGACATGTTTGAGTTACGGCTTTCTGGTTGCGATTGAATACCACTACATTCATAAAGACGCCAGCTAAATTCACTATTCTTTAACCATTGCTTAACGAAGGTTTGGTGGAAAAAGTTTTTTCTTTCTGGGAACCTGGATTTCAGACTCAAAATCAATCATTAATGAGGTTCAATGATGATTGATTGATTCATTGAACGGAGTGTTGTTTCTTGACATTCAGTGGTGTTCAATTTGATATAGTGAATGCCAAATGCATCACAATTACTATTCTAGACTGGAAATACTAGTTTTGCTATAATTACTCATTAGTTAATTATTAACTTTAGAAGTTTCTGTGAAACATTTTCTGCAAAAGTTCAGATCCAAAAATATTTCTGAGAACTAAGTTTCCAAGATTCGATACCTTTTCCACCTCTAGCTAAACTCATAGGAGTGTTTGTACATTTTAAGTGAGTGTTGATATACTTGATATACTTGTGTTGATATAATGTTTCGTGCATGAATGAGACTTGTTTGTCCTGTCATGGTCTGTGTGGTTTTTCATATCATAAATATCAGAGTACTGTACTCAGGCAGCATTTCTACATGTATAACATTGCTCATTTTAACCGAGATATTGTACCTACCTGCATATCAAGTTTAACCGAGATATTGTACCTACCAGCTTATTATAGAATATTAGAGTCACCTACCCATGATGGACTACCACATTTGAGATATCATCTTTTCATTTCGTGATTTTTTTAGAATACGATATGTTGAGAACATACATGAAATAAAGATTTAAAGATTACTCTTACCTTTTTGGAATACAATATTAATTAAAACATGACCACTTCGCAAAATGGATGGGAGTGTGGAAAAGTAAAGAGTTTATGATGACAACAATGCAAGTTGGAGTTTGAACATCATTGAGGTAACAAATATTTGCTTCTCTACTGATATAGTTCACTTGGCAATGTTCACAATATTGTGTCTATTACTCATATATCAGCCAGAGATTGTTTATTCCCTGAAACATTTCAGTTTACCATTTGTTTCTTGGCACATATTTTTACACTCCACATGTGCTTCGTCTTCTTTTTTCTTATCTTAATTTAACTTTGTTTTGTCTTTGTGTAGTCTTCCTTGTCATATAATGTTTCTTGCATTAATGAGACTTGTTTGTCCTGTCGTGTCCTGTCATAGTTTGTGTTGTTTCTCATATCATAAATATCATGGTACTGTATTCAGACAGCATTTCTGCATGAATAACATTGCTCATTTTAACCGAGATATTGTACCTACCTGCATATATTCAATTGTGCGAAAAGCACATGAAAAAAACACGATCCTGTGAATAATATCAGTTTACTTATAATATATTACATGGCTGTTGGAATTCACTTGGTCAGAAAGGAATGCCCAATTCGTCTGTATTAGAGCATTGCAAACGATATTTAAAGCATATTGAAAGTTCGAAGAAACCACTAACTATATTTTTATGACAAACGTTATCATGGGAGAGTACTGTAGTCCTGTTTGGGTGAAAACATTTTGTTTACGTAGAACTTTAGCCTCCCTAGGGAAGTTCGTTCAATAGTAAGTGCGGATACAGAATCTCTTTAACCCTAAAAGCCTGATAATGGAAAAACATCTACGAAAAATACCAAAGATAGTAAAAACAACAGCAAATGGTCTGAGAATTGAAGTAAAACAATTCTGGTTTACAAGGTAGAACATTGGTTTTGGGGTTGCTACCAGGTATGGAGGCTCCCTCTTGATGGCACCCCTTCTTAGGTTTGCATTGGGGCTGGAAGTGGCTGTTTTATCTGTCTTGCGCATGACCACAACCAGATCACTTTTTGTTCTTCGTTTATTATGATACTTTTCATAAAGTTGGGGAAACAAATAATCCTATATATTTAGAAGACAAAAGTTATTATCTTCCAGCTGAGACTTTATTAGTTACCACAGTAAAATGATAATCAAATTCCAATTAATATGAGACACTTCCTCAACAGAGATTTGAGACTGAATTTTTACTTCACTTTCAAAGGCCTTGTTAGACCAATTCGAGAATTTACAGTCTCAAAAACTTGTTGACCTGTTTTGGTCAGACATTAGACAGGTTAATGATACTAAGCCTAAGCGTTTTAACAAGGGACGAAGCAAAATGTGAGATGTCTGGTTAATCCTTGCCATTATCACTCAACACAATAATTATAATCTGGGATTAGACAGAGCACATGTAAAATAATAAAAGCAATTAACCAGGCTAGGTATTGTCCACGGTTCCTTAACATCTGCCTTACTATCTTATACAGTATATTACTACCTAAAATGCCAAACGTTTTGCCTTTCAATTCCGGGACATGATGCTGGCGACAAACTCATAAGCCCACTGCATCTGTTTGTTTCATCAAGACTGTAGCATCTCATCCGTTAACTAATTTTATGGCGTGACTTCATCATCTCTGGTTGTTGGAAGGATAGTTAGCGTTGTGGCGCCCCAGAAATCTATGTTATCAGGTGGTATAAAATTGGTGGTGCGCCATTTGTAACTTGTGGTCGGTATTAGCCCTGCTATGCTTGATACGGAATATCATCCTCTGACTCCCACTCATTTTCATTGAATATAGTGGCCATAAATCAATTTAAAATTGGCAACAATTTATGAAAACATCAAATAATAGCTAACAAACTTATTCTAGTTTGCAACATTTCTTCTCATGAAACTTTGCCGACTTGCATTTCATGTTGATGTTGCTTTTTACAGCTTTGTAGACTTCTCTTCCTTTTTCATCACAGAACGGTTATTAATAAATAATAACACTACAAAATTGAAGAAATTTAACTGATTTTAGGCATATAATGGCATGTGAGTTAGCCAAGGTATTAACAAAAAACAATTCTCCATTTTAGCATGAGGTGGGAAAATATAGACATATCATCTTCATTCGCTTCTACCCCTTCATCTTAACGCATGGATGTAAAAGTCGTACATAAATCCTGCGCACCCATCACAAACCAAGTACTTAGATTCACACTTCAAGGGCATCTTTGGGTTGTACTGTCCAATCCATATACCATATTTGGTTTGCACCACTCGCAAAACGCCTTTACCTCTCGAACGCCTTTTAGAAATTCCATCGTAAGACCGATTAATGATTATTTAATGTTTGGGCCACAAATACTATAAAGGAAGTATTACCAACAGACAAGGTTCTCCTTTTTATAAACAGGAACAATTAAAATGCACTATTCTTCACTAAGGAAGAATTACCAACAGACAAGGTTCTCCTTTTTATAAACTGGAACAATTGAAATACACTATTCTTCACTAAGAGGGATTTTATTGCTCTCCAGTGTGAGTTCTGGCATGCGTTGTTAAAGTCGATGAATGCCTGAAGGTTTCACCGCATACATCACATTCATGTACCTTTTCGCCCATGAGTTAGCCGATGTCGTCGCAAATTGCTGCGGTCAGCAAATCTCGTCTGACATTCATCACATTCATAAGGTTTTTCTCCTTTGTGTGCTCGTATGTGCGCCTCCAGGGCCTGCCTGTGGCGAAACAGGACTGGCTGAATGGATAGTGAGATGCGTAACATAAAGCGCTGCGTAACATTACAAATGTGACGTCACAATGCATAGGGTATATAATAACGTAAGGATTTACGATACATATGTATCGAACACTCAACATGTATTGTCAACCAATTGATGTTGTGACAGTCATGGACATGGACGGATACACTGTAGCGAACAGATTTTTATGTAAGGAGCTGGTCCTAATGAAGGTCTGAGACGTAGAAGCCAGGTCCTTCTTTTTCGACATCGGTATGAGTTGGGACGATCTCACCCAAAAAGACATGAAGACCTGCAGCTTTGTTCAAAGACGCATCCATAAGTTACCGTTTGGAGTGCAGCGAGGCACCGAAGCATTCCCTATTTCGGATTTGGAGGCAATTGTCGAGAGTTTTTACAGGGAAGTAGGCGTAAACTCAAACTCTACAATTGCTTACAAAGGGGGTCATTTTGAGAGGGATTTGCTGGCAAACCTCAAAATCCCTCGTAAATTTGGAATGCTTCGGTTGTGCCAAAGCCGAAAAACCTTTTGATCAGCTGGTCTGGTTGGAAACATGTGGCAACCACCTCGAAGCCAATGCGTACCATCACTGTGCAAAAGTCGAAGTGGAAGCATATTCCTTATGGTTCTTTTAAGAACCACCACATTTACAAAAGAATATAGAACGCATTGTTTGATATCCCTAAGCCAACGGTTCAAATCCTGTTAACTATCCTGCGCATGCGTACCAAATTTCTCACGGTAACCACGTGCCGAATGTTTGGGGGTTTGTATGTATATAAATAGAAAGAGTGTTTTACAAGAGTTTTTTTTAAATGATAGTAATCAAACTCGGTTCAAAACATGTTAATTAATATGTTTTATTTCATTTAAAGCTTTATAACGTTATAATAAATTATGTGATTTAACAATAGGTTGGGAGTCTGAAGTGTTTTCAGCCTATAGAGTAACTTTCATTTTTTTTTTTATTGGTGTGATTACACAACACAATATTTTTTTGTCAAAAATAGCTTTTTTAATATATTTTTTTCACCAAATGATCACTTAGACACAGTGATGATCAAAGATACTGTTTTCAAACCTATGGTTACTATGGTTACCGAGATAATTACCCCCAACAGTGAAAATAGTAATAAATATTACACTTCAAAAATGTTATATATAGTAACTTATATACTTAATCTATGCTGTGAACCAGAATAATGAAAAAATTATGTTTTAGTGTATTTGCTGCCTCCCCGTAGGGAGGCAGCACACTATTCTTGACGTGATAAGGATTCTCCAGAGTTCACTTGCCCCAGTCTTTTACCCGACCTATATATTGTCCAGATTTCGATTTGGCGTCGGTTAAGATGGATATTTATCGTAATTCCGGGGCAAACGGTCGAGCTTAAAGTCATTTTTAAAATTAGGGGGAGTGAACGAGATATTGTAATTGTATGCGCACGCATGCATGTTTCTTTCCATGTGCTCGATCAATATTTTGAAAACTTTATATACGGATGCGAAAAGATCGAAATTTTTCAGAAAATCTTAGGTAAGTTACGTAAGTATGGCTCTGTTTCTTTCTACTGACATACATCAAGGCGATGAACTATTTAGTGTTCAATCTACAGAGAAGCAATGTGCTTTCATGAGTTTATCGGCTATTTTAACAGCCCAAAATAACCCGCTGATCGATTGGTCAAAACAACATAAATGTCTTAATATTGCAAGGAGACAAAATGTACTTAAAAGCACTAGATAATGGCTTAATTATCCTAGACCCAGGTGTATAATTTTTGTCTATAGATCACTTACCAACAGTTGTCAGTGTTTCATATGGTAAGAACATGTTTTCTTACGAGATCTATGGATCTGTATAAATATCGCCTGTACAGGCAAAAACAGCTGCTTTATCTGTGATGGCGACAAATAGTGGTCTACCTGTTGTTGTAGAGTCGACAGAGGCACTAAAAGGCATTGATTTGCCCCGCTGAGGCACTGAATAACATCGACCTGCCCGTTGAGGCACAAAATAACATTGATCTGCCCATTGTGGCGGAAAATAACATCGATCTGCCTATTGTGGCGGAAAGTAACATTGATCTGCCCATTGTGGCAGAGCCCATTGAGGCACAAAATAATATTGATCTGCCCATTGAGGCACAAAATAACATTGACCTACCCATTGTGGTAGGCACGATATAACAATCTACCCAAATTGTGCACCCCGCCGCGCGCACCCCCACCCCACAGAAAATCCGTCTATGACTGTAAGTATATATATTCCCTAATGAAATGTTTAACACATTTCATTTTCAAATTAATTTTATCAATCTATTTTAATCAATTTTACTCTGTCACTGACACTGTATGTATTAAAATGTGATTGTTGGCAAGATAAAATAGTAAGTTTTGTTCTTTAAAATTTTTTGTATCCCCCCCTTTTTTCCTTACACAGGTAAATTCACATACTAAATATTTATTTTGGGTTTTGGAATTCTTACTGAGCTTATGTTAATCATTACACTGACTGGTACCATCTGAACAACTGGATTACACAGAAATGTATATTTACTTGATACTTGATGGTTGTTTCAAAATAATATGGATATATTACATCATCTCTTATGTGGTGCCATCTGCTATACGATTAATGATGTATTTCCAACATGTCATCTGGGTGTGGATCCTGTGTAATGTGTTTGAAAGTTGTTTTGGAGAGAGACACCATTATGTTGGTTTTCTGTATAATCATGTATTTCGACAATTCACTGGGCAGTACAGATGAACACTGATGGAACCAAATGTTGATTAAATACATGTATGAAACATCTACAGATGGGAACAAAGAGTCAAATTGTGCATTATCAATATCTTATGAACACAGACAACCAGCTAATTGCACCACAAAAATATTAAAAGACACTGCCTCTATGATTTCAAATTAGTTATTCAAGATGCCATTGACAACTTTGAAGTAAACAATGACTATTATTAACATTTGATGTTGGTACCAAGAGTTCCATTAACAATAGCACACTCAGATATCTTGCTTAATACTGTACAGTATATACCATTTACAATAGTATAGTGTGTCCTATTGTTGTAGTCACAGTGTTGTAATCTCAACGTTTTGCAACAAAATAAATCAATACATACAGTTTATCATTAGCAATTTCAATAAGTTCAATATTTAATACTAATTATGTTCTGGAATTTTCCATGCACTTTGTGCGTCAAGGCAGCACTTTCCTTGCGATCGTCACTCCTAGTTCTAGAAGGGAATTGTTTCCGGACTAATTTTTGACCACTTTTTTGTCAAAAAGAAACTTTAATAATTTGCAATAGATGTAACCAATTGCAAAAATCACTAGTTCACAGCACAGATAAGCTATATATAAAGCTTCACTGAAAGTTTCAAAGCATTTGGTTAAATAGCCTGGGAGCTATCCTTTTTGGTATAATGCATAATTAGCTTGGAATTTAAAATTCAATAAATCAACTTTAAAGTTTATGTTGAAGACTAACAAAGGATATAACACAGAAAAACCAGATGCAGAGTGTTCACAATGTTTAGAATTCCCCACAGGCATTATGTTTGTCCTTCTTTTTTCTTCACCTGGTCACTTTTTGATTTTTTCTTGCCTCTCAATAACCTTCTTCTCTTCTTTACCTTTTCGGTTGACTTGCGGTTAGCCTTCATGATTCGCTGTTCATCAGCTAGAGTATTTCGAGCCAAGCAGAATTCACCAGGTAATACCCATCTTCTCCAGAGTTCCATTCGCTGCATAGGCACCAATATTGAAATGGGAAACAGCATCATACACACCCAAGTGCAATACATCAGATCCCACAAATACTTCCTTCGGCAAGCGGTTCCAAATCATCCCATTGAATGGTTCATTCTGGTTCTGTGTCTTGCAATCTAAGCACTTCTTCAGCAGCTCATCATTGCTCAACCTGCCATGGATGGGTTTAATTGCAGCAACTATGAAGGCTGGCAAACCTTTGCCATGTTCATAATCGTCCGTTCCTTTTGCTTTTTCTCTCATGGACAGTATTGATGGTAGTTGTGCTCCTTGGAAGAAGCACAATGAAATAAACTGGCCAGAACAGCATTCTTCATAGCTGCAAGATTACCAGGATTACTGCGAATTGCAATGCCATAGTAATTTTGCAGCTTGTCAATCATGCTGTCGGTCAATTTACCTTTTCCACCCATACCTTTGTTTTCTTTCCGCAATTTTCGCAGTGCCAGCTCTCTTTTGCACGTGACCGACACATTCTTTTTTGACCACTTGAGTTTTATCATCACCAAGCTGGTACACATCTTCCACAACACCATGACTCTTGCTGTCTCCATCACCATAATACTCTGTGTAATGCAGCTTATTGGAATTCACCGAACGTTTAAAAATTCTCAGTGCACCTTCAGGCTCCATAGCTGGGGCAGATCCCTGAAAATTTGCTTTGCATTTTGGCTGATGGTCAGTTTTCCAAGCAACATTTTCAGGGGAATCAAAATCATCTTCATGCTTTTTACAGAGCTTGTAAAAAGTTCTTGTAAAAGGTTAACACTTCAACGCCAACCACTTTCCCGATGCCCATTGATATTGCTGTGACACAACCGTTGAGAGAAGAGAAACCTCGTCTCTGCCAGGTCCCATCACATGACACACCACAGTGAGCTATTTCATCCTGATATTTATCCTTTAGTTCATGTATTTCCTTGGCAGCATCAGACATAGTTTCTTGGCATACAGCTTTAGCAGCTTTTAACAAAGCTTTGTTATGGGCAGCATACGGTGAAGCATTTTGGTATAAGTGGCATGTTCATCAGACCACAAAATCGTTCAGCAGTTGCACCACCACAACCAATTGATCTCATGGCATAGACCAATCTTCTGTTTATTTCAAACAAATTATTAATCTTTGCCGAGGTATAAAATTCTTCTTTCCACTGACATCCTTCGCAGAGTAACGTGAGATTAGAAGCACCAATTCTCCAGCAGTTTCAACTTGAACTGCTTACATTCTTTGCAAGGAAGCAGATTGAAAATGGTCGTCAATATTGCCAAATCAATGAAACGGAAACCAGTCGCTTCTACTTCTCCCTGTTTAACTTTCTCAGGCTCTGGTGTACCGATCTTTCTTGCCGATACGGAAGCGTCGGATAATAACATGGTATATTCATCAACAACAACAACAACACGTGTAGTTTCAGGCGTATGTAGTGATGTATTCTCAACGTTTGCTCGTTTATTTTCCCCCGCAGTAAAACGATTTCCATGAAATGTACGTTTCTTAGAGTATCCTGTTCGAGGCTTGGACATTTTTATCTCAATCCGTTAATAATAATGACAAAATACCAAACGAAACCTTTGACAACAATATCGCACTTCAAGATGGCCGCTCAAAAAACTTCTCGAAATAAGATTGAGAAATACTTGATGTAACCTATGATATACTGGCTTATGAATAAAGCATTTAAGGGGGTACACTACAAAATTTTAAAGGAAAATCCTATTTTTGAAATTAGCCATATTATGCATCGTTAATGATCCATTTTTCGTTTTCTGGTGTTAATTTTTCTATTTGTTTGGCGGAAAATGGGTAAATAGGGGAAAATAGCAGCTTGTTTGAAATTTTGTCCCGTAGTAACCACCATAGCAACGACATCCACCGAAAAGACATAAAAATATATGCGACATCAACTCCTTCAGAAAAAAATAACTAAAACTCAATATTTTTTAAAGATCCTAGTTCACAGCATACACGTCATATATTGGTTTCTATTTTTACCATTTTTGAAGATTTGTCATGTTTGGTTGTCTTGTAATCGTTTTTATCGAGACACCACTATTGGTCAAATTTTCACAACAAAATTGGTTGCTAAGGACGTTGCTAAGGCATCAAAGTTAAATACTCCTAAAAAAAGCCCAAAAATTCACACTTTCGTTTAGAAAACAATAAAACGAAGCATAGAAAATGAAAGATTAATAGTTTAAGTATACAAAAATGTTGTTTTCAAAATTTCGATCAGGAACGTCAGGAAGATCGGGCAACCAGCTCGTATCTACGTCAGAGCAGTTTTCTCCTTCGTTTTCCGAGTCTTTTTTCTTTTTTTCTTCGTACTCTTTTTCAAACATAGACACCCGCGTGGGGTTTTCCTCAAGCATAAGATTATAAAAGGTTTTATACTTAATAAACTCTTCCTTCCGTCTTGCCCGAAACCTTTGGTATCTTTCCGCTGCATTGGTTTTCTTATTCATCTTTATATAGCTGCCAGATTATCTGAGTTTCGTGCTTTTACGGCCAAGGTCAAAGGCAAGGTAATTGAGACCCTTTGGCAATAATATTTTGCTCTTAAAATCAGTACGATTTCGTGTTACCCCGTTTATCTCCCATTTGAGCATGCAAAAAAAAAAGAAAAAAAGAAATGGGAAAGATCGTGATGCGACTCTTAATGAACTTGAGGCGGAGTTCAAGCTTTTGCTTTAAGGCGAGAAATGAATTTTGTTTAAAACATAAATTTGTGTTTTACTTTATGTGTGAATTAGGTTGTTTAAAACACTAAGCTGCGTGTTAGTTTATGCGTGTGTCTTAGCGATGTAAATACCGTGGGAGCGTGTATACAAGATGTAAATGAACATCGAAGTTTCGTTCTATATTCTTTAGTAATAGTAATGGCTCTTAAAAGAGCCGGGGTTTTTTGGGGATTTTTCTTTTCTACCATTCCAAGCCGTTCAGGTCAACGTTTAGAAGGTCGTCCATCCCTAAATCCACCATGGATAAATCTTGGACGTTCGTCTCCCGTTGTTGTTGCTGTTCTTGTTCTTGTGGTTGTTCTTGTAGTTGACGACGCTGCCGTTTTACTTCGAAACTTATCACAAACGCATGTTATTCTCAAGAGCATACTCGTAGAACTCCTTGTACTTCTCAAACTCGTTTTTTCTCTTAAGTCTATTCTTTCTTGAACGTTCGGCTTCTTTCTGTCTTTTCTCCATGATAAGTGTTAGCCTAAATGCGTGTACCTAGGCCTTGTACGTCCTCGTTAAATTGACTTAACGCACTCATGTACGTCCTCATTAAATTTCCTTTCGCTCCCGTGTGGCGTAGAACAGAAAGTTTGCACTTGTGGCTGGTTCGTAGATCTCCAAGCAGCTATGGCTTTTTCAAACTGGTAACCTTCGTCTTCCGAGCAAAAGAAATTACAACTCGGGTTTTGACCACAGAACCAAAACGAACCCTTCTTCGTTGTTGATGTAGAAGCAGGTTCTCCATGTAAACATTTCATAGTGAAGTCCTCTCCGTGAAAGTTGTAAACATTAACAAATATCACTCAACCCTCAACTTATACTCCCTGATTACTTGCGTTCAACCAATCACACAAAAGATATAGGCATGGCGTAACGCTTTGTACGCACGTTAAGTACGAACTCTTGAGCGTACACTAAGTACGAATTCTTGAGCGTACACTAAGTACGAACTCTTGGGCGTACACTAAGTACAAACTCTTGGACGCATACCCCTGTTGACCCCTGTTGACGTCATACGTACATTCGCTTGAATTACTTCCGGTGGTGGATGGGGGGTAACCTACTTGAGTTATAGATATTTATCAGTGAATTTTGGTTTACATATCGTTTTGATCTTTTTAATAAACAAATAGATTTGGATATCTTTTTGCACTGCTCTTCGTTGTGTTCATTCCATTTTAACTCATCGTCCAGAATAATCCCTAACACTTTCTTATTTGTTACTTGCTTAATTGAATGCCTTCCAATTACAATATCGGGAGTTTCAGTAAATTGCTTCAGCTTCCTTTTTTATGCTATAAGCATAAACTCTGTTTTTTTAATATTTAAAGCCCGCTTATTTGCCACTAACCAAGAGTTGACAATAAGTAGGTCTTCATTAATTTTACACTCTATGTCCCCTGGTGAAGTGCCTGAAGTAGACAGATTAGTATCATCAGCAAACATAGAAGCTTGAGTATTTAGCAGACAGTTAGGAAGATCATTTATGTAGAGAGAAAACAACAAAGGTCCTGGATTTGATCCTTGCGGAACACCACATATAACTTTTTTTTGGCTCTGATTTTATTCCTTCTACTACACAGATTTGCAGTCTGTTATCTAAATATGATTTAAAAAGACTAAGAGTCTGGGTTCTTATTCCATATACGTCAAGCTTAGATAAAATAATTTGATGATCTACCGTATCAAATGCTTTCTTAAGATCAAGGAATAATACACCGTTAATTAAACCTTTGTCGATATTCATCAACCACTTGTCTGTTGTTTGCAGTAAGGACGTTTCCGTCGAGTGAAGCTTACGGAATCCTGATTGTTGTTTCGAAATAATATTGTTTTCATTTAAAAATTCACGTAGTTGGTCACAACTAAGTTTTTCCAAGATTTTGGCAATAACTGGTAGAACCGAAATAGGTCTATAATTTCCACAGTTACTTTTATCCCCTTCTTTATAGATAGGGGTTACTTTAGCCATTTTTAACTCATCAGGAAATATACCTGTAGCTAGGGCTAAATTGAATATATTTAATAAAGATTCATTTATAGTATATCCAGCTGCTTTTAGTAGTATATTAGAAATTTTACATATTGTGTTTATCCGAACAAAGGAAACTGTTCGAACAATAGTTTTAACATTCAGTTTCCATGGCAACCATTGTCAAACTTACTAAAAGGTCAGATTTATCTAAACGAAATTAATTTTTGTTGTAAGCCTTCTGAATCGTTTCCTATGGTAAAATTTATACTTTTAAATGGCCAGGAACACTGGGTAGAATCCATCATTTATGACAAATGTTCTTTACTTTGCATACTTATTCAGCAATTTATCTCAGTTAATGCAACTTGGTAAAATTTCCCACTCAGAGTCAAAGATGTTATGATATATATATATATCTCTTTATCGTTAGCGGGTATCAAATTTTGCAGTTTTCATATCTTCGGTTCAGTGCATGCTATGTACATGACAATACCACCGTTCGATTCAGCGTTTTACGATCTCTTTAGAGAAGTAAATTGTGTTTGTTTACAACGCTACGCGGGCGATTTAGCCCCTTCAAACACCTCTGTAGTTGTATTTGTTTACAAATTAACAATAATACAAAATAATTATATATTCATTTCGCTTGCCTACCTTTGGTTTACACACTACAAACTCGTAAATACCATCATTAGACGGGGATTTCCAATCCCTTTAGTTTGATAGTTTAATCATAGGACATAATCTAGCCCTTTTACGGCAATTCTCGTGAAAATATATTATTTATTCCCAAAGCCGGTTTTGTCGGCGCACGCTCGGACAACTTCGGAACCTAAAATCTCCGCGACTTTGAATAGAATAGTTTATTAAAAAATACACTTTGCAGCTACAGAGCTGAATTGCGTGCAAAATACATAACGTATAGATTAAAATACAATTATTGGAGAATATTTACACGACTTTATCAACTCAATTTAAATCTATTTACAGTTAGCTATATTAAAAGTTTTAACCGACGAAGGAAAAAAAGAGTTTAAAAATCTATTTGTGTTCACAGTATAGTCCGTAAATACACGAGATTGCCTCAAATCATACTTTGTTTCCTGTTTAGGGGGCAAGAGATACGCCAACTTGTGATCAGGAATGTTAACTATTTCATTAAAAAGTTTTATACATGCTTCTTCACGTCTACTACTAAGTTTAGAAATGCCACTAAGAGCAAGGCTGTCGTCATAACTTGAATTTGGGTATATGATAGACATAACACGTTTTTGCACCCGTTCAACGGCGTTAGAAAGATAGCATGGTAATCCATAGTGGTACACTTGGCAACAATATTCCAAAATTTGCCTAATGCAGGCACAATAAAAGTTAAGAATATCTGCAGTTGGAACCTGTGCACGTTTAAGTTGGACAATCAAGTAGAACCGCTTGTTCGCCTTCTTGATAGTGTTAAGAATATGTTTATTCGATTACTTTACTCAATGTACGTATAACGAAAAATTGTCAAGTTTATCATCTGCAAATAATGCCTTTTCTCTACTTCATTTGAATATTCGTAGTATATCTCGTAATCTCGAAAGTCTGTGTAATTTCTTGTCCACTATTGAAAGTAAATTCTCTATAATTGGTATTTCTGAAACTTGGCTAAGTAGAGCTGACGATGTCGTTAAAATTGATGGTTATAATTTCATTCATAACCACCGCCATGGCGGTGGTGTTGGTTTTTTCGTAGATTCCAATCTTGATTTTACAATGCGTAATGATTTGAACAACTTGAATTCGCCCGATTTGGTGGAATCATTGTTTATTGAAATACCTAAGACTAAGTGTAAGGGTACTATCGTGGGAGTTATTTATAGATCCCCTAACCAAAAAGTTGAAGATTTTATTCAATACATAAATTCCCTAATGGCAAAGATTTCTAAAGAGAACAAACCCTGTTATTTAATGGGTGATTTTAATTTAAATTTATTGAATTCTCACTCTCATTTGCCTACTAGTGAATTTTTAGATATTATGTATTCTAATTTGTTTTTTCCCCTGATTACTCGACCGACGAGAATAACTTCATACACTGCAACAGTTATTGACAATATATTTTCTAATACCGTTGATAACCACTTCTATAGTGGTCTTTTTGTTACTGATATTTCAGATCATTTGCCGATTTTTTGTTTCAATCGAGAGTTATTTTATGAGACCGAAGAAAACCAAGTTTTTTAATACTTTAAATAGTTTTGATTGGGCTGATCTTCATGAGACTAGTAACCCTAACAATGCATATAATTTGTTTGCTGATAGATTTATTGATAGTTACAATGCTTCGTTTCCTCTAAAGAAATTGAAACATGCCAAATTTAGAATGAAAAAACCATGGGTTTCTAAAGGCCTTCTCAAATCTATTAAACGCAAAAATGCTCTTTATAAAAAATTCCTTAGCAAACCCTCTTCTGCTTCGGAGAACATGTACAAAAAGTATAAAAATAAATTAACTTACTTATTAAGGACTGCTAAGAAAATACATTATGAAACGAAATTGGAATCTGTGAAATCTGATGTTAAAAGTATTTGGCGAATTTTAAATGAGTTAATAATTACAAAAAAAAGAAGAAACAAGACAAAATTACCGAGTACCTTCAATCTTAACAATCAAGAGGTTTCTAACCCAGTTGACATTTCCAACCATTTTTGTGATTATTTTACAAACCTTGGCCCTAACTTGTTGAAAAATATTCCCTCTTCTAATCAATCTCATTTGTCCTCTTTATCTGGTAATTTTCCTAATTCCATTTTTTTTGATAGTGTAACAGATGATGAAATTACTAATATTATAGCATCTTTTCGTACTAATACAGCTTCAGGTTTTGACAGAATTCCTATGTGGTTGGTTAAAAGATCAATTCACTTAATCTCTCAACCTTTAATTTGCATAATTAATTCACCCATTAGTACTGGCATTGTACCAGACAGATTAAAAATCGCGCGTGTTATTCCACTATTTAAATCAGGTGAGAAAAATCTAATTACAAATTATAAGCCAATTTCCATACTCTCAGTTTTTTCTAAAATTTTTGAGAGAGTAGTGTATAATCGTTTATTGAATTACTTTGATTCTAAAGATATTCTAAATAAAAATCAATATGGCTTTAGAAGAAAACATTCGACATCATTGGCTTTGCTTCAAATTTTAGACAAAATTTCAAATGCGTTCGATGAAAGGAAGTATACTGTTGGTGTTTTTCTTGATTTATCGAAAGCTTTTGATACTGTTGATCATAATATTTTGTTTGACAAACTGGCCTTCTACGGAGTACGTGGATTACCTCTCGAATGGTTAAAAAACTATTTTGTTAATAGAGTTCAATTTGTTGAATATAATGGTACATGTTCAAATCGTGCAACTATTACATGTGGCGTCCCACAAGGATCCATTCTTGGTCCATTGCTATTTCATATTTACATCAACGATATTTGTAATGTCTCTCCAGTCACCGATTTGGTTTTATTTGCAGATGATACTAATTTGTTCTTTTCCCACAATGATTTAAATACAATGATGTCAACAGTGAATTCAGAGTTGAATACGTTGACAACTTGGTTTCATGCAAATCGATTAACTATTAACATACAAAAGACAAGCTATATTTTGTTTAGACCAAGGCAGAAAAGGCAAACACTTGACTTTACTTTGCATGTGAATGGTTGTGGCATTAAGCGAGTTAGTGAAACTGTTTTCTTGGGTGTTGTGCTTGATGAACACTTGTCATGGAAATCTCATATTTCTCATGTTGCAAGAAAAATTTATAAATCAATTGGAGTTATATATAAGTCAAGTTTTTGTCTACCTCAATCAGCTTTACTGATGTTGTATTATTCATTAGTTTATCCTTATCTTCAATATTGTATCTTAGTGTGGGGATCAACATATCCGACCAATCTTAACCGTATATTTTTATTACAAAAACGTGTAGTGCGAATAATTTCTAAGGTGTCTTATCATGAACATACAAGTTCTTTATTTAAGAATTTAAAACTATTGAAATTTGAGGATATCTATTTTTTTAGTTTAGGTAAATTGAAATTCATGCATTCCTTTACCAGAGGTTTGCTTCCCATCTCATTTCATGATTTTTTTATTCCAGTTAACGAAATTCACCTCTATAACACTCGTAGTTCAAAGTTATTTCATATTCCATACTGTCGCACAAAATCCAGGCAGTTCACAGTGAGTTATCAAGGACCTACTTTTATAATTCATTGAGCTCAAACCTGCGTGATTTTACTTCAGCTTTCGGATTTCAGCTTAAACAATATTTCTTTTCAAAATACTAGTTTTACAAATTTTATATATTCATCTTTTTTTATATATAATATTTTTTTTTATTATTTTTGTATAATTCTACGCTCCATCCCTGTAAGTAATTAATTTTATATACCATTATTGAGGTGGCCAACGTTTCATAAGCTTTGCTTCTTGTTGGTCTCCTCGCCACATACATATATTTATTTAATTTTGTTTAATTCTTGTATATTTTTGTGTGTGATTAATAAATTGATTGATTGATATTCCATTTCAAGTCACTGCTAATAGTCAGGCCAAGAATCTTAGCGTGGGTGACAACTTCAAGTTGGTTACCGCAGACTACGACATTCTCATGTAGTGAAGCATGACCAGATCTTGTAAAACAAAACCTTAGTTCTTTACATTTGGAGTCATGGAGTTGTAGCTTGTTCGTGATAGACCAATTTTGTACGACGTCGACGGAGTTTTGTATTGTGCTTGTGTTGCCTTTGCTTACAACATCAGAAATTGTGGTATCGTCGATGTATTTCCAACAATCGCTCTCTGGAGTTCTTAGATCATTAATCATAAGAATGAAGAGCCAGGGGCCAAGTTTGGTCCCTTGAGGGACACCAGAGGGTACACTGCCCCACTCCGAAAAACAGTCATTCGACAGTTTTACCCGTTGGAATCTGTTTGATAAAAAGTCTAAAATCCACTTACAAAAGATGGAACAGATAGTTGGATAACTTTCCTGGCCAAAATGAGGTGGTCAACAAGATCGAAAGCTTTACGGTAATCAAATAATACAGTTCTGACAACATTTCCAGATCCATCAGTAGCCTCCGACCACTTGTGCACCATCGAGATAAGCGCGTAAGTTGCCGATGAGCGCGGAATGCCTCCAAATTGTGCTGGATCAGCTATAGATAAAACAGCTGGGGCGACGTATTTCTCAACTATAACATCCTCAGCCAATTTAGATACTACTGAAGTAAGCGAAATTGGCCTAAGATGTTTATTAATTTCACGCACAGGTTTATCTTTGGGGATAGGAGTGATGTTTGCTCTTTTCCAGACAATAGGAAGTTTTTCTTCCTGGTAAGATGTATTCAACAAGATGGATATTGGGAATGCTAGAATCTCGCCATAAGTTTTTAAAATCCAGTTGGGTATACCATCTGGTCCTGGTGCTTTGGACGCGTTCAGATTCTTCAGCTTGGTTAACACTGATGCCGGAGAAGTTATCGTTTTAACTACAGTTGGGGGGTCGACAGGAATGTCTTGAAGTAAGTTGGATAGATCTTCGTCTCGTAAGGGCTGGTATGTGCTCATAGGTTCCAGAAAGGTGTTGTTAATTAAATTGGCAAGTTCTTTCAACGATAAGTGGTCAATATTTTCTATTTGAAGTTGCGATTGAAGATCGTTGTTGCAGGTTTTCATTCCGCTGATACGTTTGATGTCAGACCACCAAGACTTAGGTTTTGACTTTTTTAAGTTACTGACCTTCGTAGCAAAAAATTTTGCTCGTAACAGTTTCCTCTCTCTATTCACTTTATTGCGATAAAATTTAAACAACTGTACGTTTCCAGATGAAAACGCGCGTTGGCGCAACATTATCAATCGTTTAAAATCCTCAGTAACCCATGGTGCATCGTTAGTGTGGAATTTAACTTTTCGCTCCGGCATAGTAAAGTTGACCCCGTTGAAGATAATGTCAGAAAATAATTCACATTTTTCATCACAAGTGACCAAATCCTCGAACGAACTCCAATCTATTTCACTAAAATAACGGCCAAGTTCCATTTTACGAGACGGTCGAGTGTCTCTTTTTAGGACAGTTCGTCGACTGGGAAGATTTTGCGCTCTCTGTTTTGGGCAGATAGTAATTGTGTTGTGATCTGACAGCCCGAAGGGGGGGAGAATTTCAACTGATGTGGGATCATAAAATTTATGCAGATTTGTAAGTACTAAGTCCAATATGTTCGATCCACGTGTTGGACTGCGCACCAGTTGCTTTAGTTGAAAATTGCGCTTCAAAATCTTGATATCCAGCTTATTGAAATCACCCGCGATAATAATGGCACAACCAGGATGCAGACCCTCGACCTTCGTTAAGGATTCGAAAAGATACTCGAGAATTTCGTGGTCGTTTGAAGATGGGGGATGATAAACACAAGCAAGAATGACGCATGTCACACCTCTTGGTAGTCTGTTTGGTCTAGTGTGAACCCAAAGTACCTCAAAGTTTGGATTTTCGAGCTCATCCAAGCGTATGCATTTTATGTCTTCTCTGATGTATATACAAACCCCTCCATGTAATCCAAATAAACGGTCACGCCTTATCAGATTAAAGTTTTCGAGTGCTATTTGGTTGTCACCGATAACGTCCCTCAGCCATGTTTCCGTAATAAAAAGAAAGTCGAAATAACGTTGCGAGGCAAGAACACGGACCTCGTCGACTTTGGGAGCCAGAGACATAACGTTTGATAAGAGGAGACTAGGAGCGAATTCAGTGGAAGACTTGGGGCGAGCTAATTGTTTAGTAGTGGTTTTGGGTGAAATTTTAGGAGTGATGTATATAATATTACTAGCACTGTTGTGGCTTATATAGCTCCGCAGAGGGGGAGAAAAGCACTTGGTTTTCGCAAGCCGGTTTTTAACTCGGACAGGTATTGGCCGTTCTGAAAGTTCTTTTGACTTTGCGTTTGAGTGTTGGGGGAACAGTCCATGGATATTTGATGTACAAGATGTAAATGGTCTAACCAATCTTTGGTTGGTCGACGAAGGCAGGAGGGTGGTCTGTTTCGGAATTGATATTTCCGAAAAGGATTTTCCTTATATTTCGCTGAGCGGCTTACTTTCTGTTTAAGCTTTGATGATACATCATTAGGAGATGTTATGGGTGGAGTATGTAATGTTATATTGTTCCCTTTGTTTGACTCACTGGTACTTTGTGTGTTTAAGTCGAGATTTTCATTTCTATTGCCTTGACAACTCGTTTGTTTAAAGCACTCATTAATTGTAAAGTCCAAACAAGGGAGTAATTGCTCCTCGTTTGTATTATTGGTTGTTGACGGGTTGTTGCAAGAAACCTCAACCGTAAAGACTTCATTAACATTGTTATTGACTGTCTGTAAGGCATTAAGGTTAGCACATCGCATCACGATATCTGTGTAGTTTTCAGGACTCTTGAACGTCAAAATCCCACGGACTCCACTGCCAGTAGGGGGCATTAATGGGGTTGTTTTCATTGATCTGAAAAAGGCCTTTGATACTATTGACCATCAGATAATTTTACAGAAATTAGAAAATTATGGAATCGACCATAATAGTTTAAAATGGTTCGAATCATATCTTACTGGCAGAACACAAAAATGCAAAGTCAACGATCGGCTATCAGGTTCGACGTCAGTAACGTGTGGTATCCCACAAGGGAGTAATTTGGCTGATTACAAATAAGCTCAGTTTAAATATTGCAAAAACGGAGTTTATGACCACTGGATCTCGAGAAAGAATCAATGCTACTCAGGGTAGTATAACTATTAAGCTTGATGGTAGTGAAATCAACAAAGTCGATACTATTAAATCCTTAGGAGTACATATCGACAAACACCTTTCTTGGTCAACCCATATTGAGAAATTAACTAAGAAAATTGCCTCAGCCATTGGTGCATTAAAACGTATTAGACCATTTGTAAGTACGAGAACAGCTGTTCAGGTGTATCAAGCCTTGATACAACCTCATTTTGACTACTGCTGCTCAGTCTGGGACGGTTTTGGAGAAACTCTCAGTAATAAAATACAGAAACTACAGAACCGAGCAGTAAGAGTCATTACGAGGTCGCACTATGATGCAAGTGCTAGTCCTCTTTTGAATAATTTGCACCTAGACAATCTTTGTTTACGACGCAAAAAGATTAAGGCTGGAATTATGTTTAAAATAGTCAATGGTGATGCACCATCTTACCTACAAAATATTTTCTCTGTTCACGACAGTGGGTATAACTTAAGAAACTCTGAAATAAAGCTAAATTTGCCCAAGCCACGAACTAACTATTTAAAACGAAGCCTTTGTTATACTGGAGCCTTATTATGGAATAATCTGCCTCAGGATATACGAATGCTTCGTTCGTTACCACTATTTAAGAATTCCTTAAATTATTACTATAATTTGTAAAATGACTCCCACACGGCAAACTTGGAAATCAGTTGTAATTATTTTTCCTATCTAATTAATGTACTGAAGTTTTTACCTTGTCAAAATAAAGTTTTATTGTATTGTATTGTATTGTATTGTATTGTTGATTATTTTCTGTATAGGTAGAATCAGAACAAGGGGGTAATTTCTCTTCGTTTGCATTATTAGTTATTGATGGATTTGTAAAGGGAGCCTCCACAATAACAACATCATTAACGTTACTATTGTCTCGCTGAGACGCATCAGCGGATTTTTGATTATTCACTATCTTGACTATGTTGACATTAGGAACAATTGCACTGCAAATATCATCCTTACTAGAATCATTAGCCGTGGCCTCGACAAGGTGATTTATCTCAGGGGTTTCGTTGTCAGCTTGGCTTTCAGATAGAGATTTTGTTAAGGCGGCTTTTAAAATATCCCTCTCCTGTTGAACAGTGGCCAGATTTTGTTGAAGGGTTTTTATAACATTTGACTGTCTTTCAATTTCCTTATGTTTTCTCATCTAAAATAACAGCAAAATTCTTATCCGCTAAATCCCCACCGCTGTATTTTAATGTATGATTTGCAAAGTCGGACAAGGTCACGTTTATAAAGTCAATCCTTTTCTGCATAATAACAATATCTAGCTTTACACCGTCCAAATCTAACCCATTCTCAAAACACCGACAATCGTGAGTATGGGGTTTAGAGTTATCACTTACATTAATTAAATCAGCTTCCAATTCCACAGCAGACGTCAAAGACTCGCTCGTGGTATTTGTAGTAACTCGATCAAGATGTAAGGACAAAATTTTTACCAGCGTTTCTTTATACATTTCAGCACATTCCCCACGAAATAGCAATGATCCTTTCTTTCCGTAATACCACATAATAATTAAGTTGATATTTGTACAGATAAATTTCTTTAATCGCCCACCAGGTGAAAACCATTTGCCAATAAGTCCGATAGTTTCGACAAAAATCTTCAAAGATTCGAAGTCAGACACCCCAAAAAAATGATCACCTTCTAGTTTCAAATCATCACCTTCTAGATCCATAAACGGTTTTATTACTTCAATATTTGAGTTAAACTTGCTATAACAATCATTATTAGCAGAGCTTGGCAAAGTACAACGTGCCGCCATTCTTCAACCGTGACCTCCCTCGTGACCTGCATCCTAGCGTATTGAAAGTACCGGCAATCGATTCCTCGTGATGTCATTGCCTAGATGGTGGATTTTCATTGGTTTATAGCAATCAACACTGACCTTATATGGCATTTCGTAATTAATTTCGCGTGAGGGAATCAAATATCAACGATTTCCGGATTTTGTATGTGACTTTCAAAAAAAAATAAAAATAGTTCTACTTCTTCAAATGCAATGAAACTTTCCAATAATATTCCTTTTTACATGAACTACAATTTTTGTATTAACATTTGCTCGAAAATAATAAATCTTGCTCTGCAATTCCGATTTATTTCAACAATAATTTTAAAAGTTTTAGATAATTTATGAACATGTATGCAAACAAATTTGGATATGTAATAGGAACCGGGACAAACTAAATATCATTTTAAAGCAGAAGTCATAAGCTATCGAATGACGTGTGTCCTGTTGCCAGAGAATAAACACGTCTGGAGATATTTACATTTGAAACAACCGATCGTAATTACGGCGCAAGCGACGTCTAACGATAAAGAATTGTAACTGGTATAATGGTTTATTTTTAGCAAATTTAGTTGCTTTGATATTAAGTAAATAATATAGCTACTGTAGGTACAAAATTTGCATAGATACACAAGTTCCATTGCAAATAGAGGATGATTTCTACGCTCTTATAAATAATATATGCAACAAATAAAAGCCTAAGATACAAACATTTTAACTGTACATTGTTCTTCTAACGTTTCACACCAGAACAACTTTAAAATCGTAATTTAATGTTATATTTCGCACGAGGTACACTTTCCACAATAAAATCGTAAAAGAACAGGACATCCTTGGTAGCTGAGGTTTCTTCTGATACCAAGATTGTCCCATAGGACCACAAAGATCACTCCCTTGTTACGGTGGAATACGACGGAATCCAGTACCACGTTACTTAATAGCGCCGCGTATCACGAAAGTTCGACAATTTCGGTGTCATATTACTTTCTCGCTACGTAATAAATGTTAACATTTCATTGTTTGGATATGATCTAGAAACAGGGTTTATTTAATGTAGTTCCCTCCTTTCTCTAAATTAAAAAAAATCTGCAACAACACACTAATTATGTATTCACCCGGAAAGTTATCCAATATATAAATTTAACATACAGTCCCTCGTCTCGATACAAGGCCAATATATCTATATACAGTGTGTCTCGCACTAGCATAGGTATGGCCTAATTGTATTTGGAGGGCGTAGCTCTGTTGGAGAGGGTTCACACAAATCCCTGCAAACCGACCAACCACAAACTCTATCATGTGTAGCTGTCTTGTAGGTAGAGAAACTTCTGGCCATCCCAACATCCCGATTTGCCAAAATGTAAATGATGATGCCGAGAATTACACAGCCAACGCCTGCTGACGGATGGGATTTAGCGCGGCTGGCGTGGAGTCGGGGACTGGATCGACAAAGCAAGATGGCGCCCGAGGCAGCGTAGTCTGTGTAGATAAAAAATTCGAAACTATACCCAACGGTGAGATGGCATGTAGGCCATTGAGGGACTACTCGGCACCGAGGCAAAATTCGGAGTAGAAACCGGCGCTAAAGACGACCAAACCGCCGTCGAACCGGTCGAAAACGACCCCGATGTTGAGACGCTAGGCACGGATGCGCTATTAAGTGAGCTATTAGCCTAGCTAACTCGTGGTCTATTGCCACTCTACCAGGCAACAGTTAGCATTTTTGGCGCCTAGATTATGGGTTATTTTATACATTAAACTTGCTACAAACTACTGAGTTCTGCGTTCACTCAAGGGTTTCATTTCATGACCATCTTCATTTTTATGACCCATGATAACTCTAGCAGCCCTATTTTGTAATCTTTGGAGACGATCAGAAAGTGTAATACCAATAGTGTCCCAAACTTCGCAGCAATAATCAAAATGCGGTAAAATAAGTGCATTGTAAGCACATCTATTATTATTATTATTATTTCAATTTATTTGATAACGGTGACCCTTCAGAGCCAGTGCTACTTTTCAAGGGGCCCTTCATTATCCTTAGCAGTGTCAATATAGTTTTTCCTAAGGTGCCTTAATATTTTTCTTCTCTTTTTTACTCTGTCTGTGTGTTTTTTGCGGACAGTGTGATTCTTGCTTTGTCACAGTCTTCGGAACCTTTACAAGTGAAGTATCCAGGGGTTATGTCCAAATCGCTAAATATTTTGATAAAGGAAATGTCCCCATCATTAAACTTCAACACAGCTAAACCAGTTGCAAGGGCAACGGTTTCCTGCTCTACATAAGTAGATTTTGGACATCTGTCCCAGATACGGCCGTTCAAGCATTCGTTCACATTTTGGGTCAAGCCAAAGGAGGATTATTCAGCTATCCCATAATGCAACAGTTTGAAACATATTATCGACGAACGGAAATGCAAATTTTATTTGCGCGGCGTCTGTCATGGACGTAAGAGAACATATGGCGGACGTGTTTACAGCTAATCAGTGCCTATATGTTCATTGTTTAGACCTTGAAGTTGAGAGAATTCTTCATTTAAAATCTGTCCCATGTATAGAACTTTACATGGTCATGGCACACGTTAGTTTTCCTGAGAAATTAAGCGAACGCCTTGCTGTTTTGTTCTTACACAGCGAAGAGAACGTCTCGAAATTGCGCGAACAACATTCACCAGCTATTATAGAAGTAAAGTCAAGCTGCGTTCACACAGTAAGTGTATTATTTACCTCAATTTCTTCTTCTACATTCAAATTTCATAAATAATGCTTATTCTTTTAAAGATTGAAAACGAAGGACCAGATGAAGGCTGTACAATTATGCTTGTATTTACATTTGATGTAATGGTCAATAATTCAATTGCCGCGCAAGTATTGCCTCCTAGAATGCCTTCGAGCGAGGAAGACGATATAGTCTCCATGCCCTTTCTGAAGTTGGATTCGTGCAAGTGCAACTGTACATCGTTTCCCGAACTTTCTGATGTTTTGCTGGAAGAAGGTAAACGAAATGCTTGCGATGTAAGCAACGAAGCCAAGGCCATGGAGGCAGCCAACATGGCCGAAGATGCAAGTGCAACAGCAATTCTGTCAGCAAATAACATATCTGCTTCTGAGGCAAACTCGACTGATTGTTATCCGGAATCAGAGGTTTCATATTCTGAGACTTTTACCTTAAAGGGGAGTAGTTTCCACAAAGATTTTCAGAGGGTACTTCGAAGCTGCAAACAGATGCTTTTAGAAAATATTCCAGTTGAGCTCAAATTGTGCAACGAACCTGTGAATGTCAACGATGAGAATGCAATTGTTGCTAAGGCAAAAGTAAATGGAAATTTTTCATCTATTGGATATGTTCCAGGGAAAAAGCTAAAGAAAATTGAATCACAGTAAACAACAATGAAATTACAAACATTGCATTAACTACAGTGCAATACACATTTATATGGGGAGCTGGGGAACACAAGTATATTCCTCAAATAACAATTACAAAGAATGGAAAATGGCTTCAAGATGACAAAAGATACAAATATAATAAACTTTTTGATAAAATAATGTTACAAGTGTGAGGACACTTAGACAACTTTGTTAAACCAGAACAATGGTCAAGAAACCATACTGCAGTATGTTTTTTATATTACTTTTTTATATCAGTGGGTCAACTGAAAATAGCCTGCTCGTATTTTAAATAGTACATAATAAATGTAAAATACCCAACCTCCACTCTGAATTGCAAATGGCACACCCTGGGACATGCCCTGCAGCAGCCCACTGGGTGACATAATACAGGAATGTAAACTAATTATCCAACCAACCTATTTAACCCATTAGCTGGCAATGCACCCTACTTCAGTATTTGGCTCTGTCCAATGCCAGAAAATTTCATTTGACAGTGGTAGGGTACTGTCAGTAAATGGGTTAGCAAAACTATCTGCTAGTGTCTCTTGTTAACCCATTACTAGGTATTTAGCTGGTATTGTGCCTCATTGCACCTTTCTGAAGTGTTTTGCTCTGTCAGTCACCAGATGATTTTACTATTCAGTGGTAGGGACATACCAGTAAATGGGTTAACCAAAAACCAAGGATAAAATACTGTTGGCCATCTTGTTTTGGCACCCTAAACCAACCACAGAGCTGAGCAATTTGGCAACTATCAAGAATATTTTTGTCACAGATGTTAATACCTAAGAATATAGACACAATGTTTTGCTTGAAATGTTGAGATATTTTTATGTACATACACCCATAACGAAGAATTGAAAACTCATTAAACCCACACCACATGAGTCTAGTTAGATAAGCAAATCCTAAACCATCCCCCATAGATCAAGCCAGAAAACATTCTGAAGAAGACTCGAGCACCAAGTTGAAAGCTCAATAGAAAACAATTTAATCCGGAGAACTTAAAATAAACACAATATGCCTGGATTACAAATCTTTAAATAAATATATATATATATATATATATACGTGTATTTTTCTACAGAAACGCAAATTATACATATAGTTAGAGTTAGATTTTAGGCTATCTATATGCAACAGGCTGTGTTTCATCTGTAAAAGAATCATCAGGCAGTTTCTGCCTGATCATCTGCCTGATGATTCTTTTACAGATGAAACAGCCTGTTGCAGACAAGTTTTGAGGTAAGCGAAAATCTATATATATATATATATATAAATATAAAATCTCGAACCATAGTTAATCGGTCAGTGTTAGATGGGTTGGGATTGGTGGCATTCCCATCTCTGGTTTGTGCAGCCTCTGCCGTATGGTCCCCTTGTTTCGAATAGGCAGCATTGCTCGTCCAGGCACCAGAATGGAGTTGTCTTCCCGGTGATTAATTCGGAGCTTGTGAAGACGTGGTTGGTGTTCTTTGCTTGCGTTTGACTTTTCTGAGATGACATCAAATGATGGCATTTCAGCTTCCCTGTATCTTTCATTTATTGTATAATAATAAAATGGAAGATCAGATGACATCCGTTTGGTAAATTCCCTAATGAAAAAAGAAAGCATTTATATCCTGCATGACACAGGGTATAGCATATTTTAAGACATTACACTAGGATGCAACTAAAAGTAAGACCCAAAGTTATTACATTATGTAAAAGACAGGCCCATACAGTGATGGGTAAATTCTTGTCAGCAGCAGACCAGTTTATACACCCTTTTCATAAATGGCTGCCGATTAAAAATTCTTTTATGTGCATATAAATTGGCCCAACTAGCCTCGTATTCATGTTAAGATTTCAAAGGAATTTCTACCCAGAAACGAGGCTAGTTGGGCAATTTATATGCACATAAAAGAATTTTTAATCGGCAGCCATTTATGAAAAAGGTGTATAGGGCTGGTTCGTCCATGGCACACCACTCCCTTGGTAAGGGCAGACTGAGTGTGTCGTCAGTTATATAGATAGCTTACCTCACAATTTGTGGCCAAAATTCCTTAAACTGCTTGAGTGAGAAGACATTTCCAATGTAGCGGTGGGTCAAACTGAAAAAGGTTTCCAAGTCATCTGTTCCCCCAGCCCGTGGATGCTCTGGATAGCCAATAGCCTCGTTCTCACATCTGCGAAGTTCTTGACTTTCAATATTTGTGGTTATTTCAATCACTGTCTCCTGGAGAATCCACAGATGTTGTCTATTGGCCTGTAATACGGTTAAAAATGTCAGTGGCGTTTGGGAAATTTAAAGCAGGATGTACAGGTTCATTTTCGCCAATAATTGGGTTACCATAGTATATGCATGGTAGACCAATTATGGACAAAGGTTTACTCCAGGATTCAATGTTATTTTAACAGTAGATACCCTACTACCTACCCTACGCTCCACTCTACCCTACCCTACCCATTTTCCCAGTTTATAAATATCTTTGAAAACACAGGGCAATTTTAAATATTTACCTGTTAATGTCAATCGTGGAGAAATCATAACAACTCTTGTGCCAAGGCATCCACTCATCCAAGATGTATTGCAGCATCAAATGATTATATTTGCACCGTTTAAGTTGACTGATACCTCTGCCATCGGTTGCCTCATGCCAGTTTGCTATAACCTCAACGTGTTTGGCTTCTCTTTCATGCCCATGCCTTCTTAGTGATTCAACCACGTGATAGGAAAGAAGCCGTTCCGCATCTACAAGGGACTGCTTTCGTTTGCCAATCAAAGCAGCGTGTGTAAGGCCACTTTTGGGATCTAATAGTGCAGCGTCAAATGCTTCATAATTTAGGCTATTATACTTTCCTTCCCGAACACTTTTAGCAGCTCGCCTAAATAAGTGGTTGTGATCACTACAGTCATGCCTTGGAGTCCCCATAATTGGATCTATTTCTGGCACGTACAAAAATGTTGAGAAGTCAACATTTTCCTTCTTCAGCTCTTCTATCTTCTCCCTGTATAGATATGTTGCTACAATTGAACGCAGCATGTCCAGATAGGACTCGGGATTGTTTCTTCGGAAAGGATAAGGAGTATGACCTGCTGGAACAAAGTTTTGTCTGATGATGGTAATTGCAGTTTCCAATTCTATTCCTGCATCTGTTGTCATTATGTCAATCTCCTCAATGACATCGAGAGGAATGGCAGTAATAGGAAGTGGAACAACAGGTGTACCATCGTCCAGATCTAAAAGAGAAATTGTTCAGGAATTGGAACAGGTCACAAGGCGTTAAAAAACATAGTGTACATAATTATATCATAAAAAAACAGATGACATCAGAGCTCTTTACAAAAATCAAAATGCAAATAAGGCAATGTTACACGGAACAACTTTTAGTATGCTTGTAATGACAATTTGCAATGCAAATGTGGTTACATGAAATTTGATTAGTTGGGAACCTCAGGACAATTTACAGTACATTGCAAGTTGCCTTACAAGTTTTCCATGTAACATCGTCTTAACACCAACTGGCATTGGGAAATAGAGTACAAATTGTAAGTTAGAATGCTACGCGGCAATTCATACTTTGAAAATACATGTATGTACGAGTATCATCTCTAAAATGAACGCATTATTTTGTAGGAATGTACCTTTAAAACACGGATCTTAGAACATGGACATAGTTAATATATGGCTGGTTGTCCAAAAGCTGGTTAGCTTAATCATAGGTTAACGTAAAAGTCAAAGCAAACACCAACATCTTGTTTATCAACTTCGAGATATTTTTGTAGAAATCTTGTCCGGATCATCAGAAGTTCTATTTTCCAAAGTTTTGAAATGAACAGACGTGCAGAAATACTCGAACCAAGAAAGTGGGTTAAATTTTGACAAGGGTTAGGGCTAATCCAGCTTTGAACAACCGACACCTGTATACATGTAGGAAAAACACAAATATTATGATACCTGACTTTGCCAAAAGACATCCTTCAAGTTTCTTCTTTGACATATTTCTTGCCTGTTGTCGGGCATCATGTATAAGCTGCCACACATGCAAAGCTCTTGATTCCCCTTTAGTTCGCAATGAACAAAATTCACCATCTGTTACAGTACCTAAATGCAATAAAACAAAACGGCTATTATAAAGCATTAACTATTTGAAACATGCAAATTTCCTTCAAAGTAGAAGTAAGGTTAAATGTTAACCCACCTCTGCACCTTCTTAACTTCTTAAAGTGCCTATGGCTATTCAATAAAATCTCACTCCAGATTTTTATGGTAATGTGTTGTGAAGGTTAGGGACAAAGATCATTTCACCATAGCCCGTATGGCAAGATCCCCTAACTTGTTACTGTACACCACATAAAATACATTACTACAGAGCAATCAAGTTAAACAGTGACAAGCTAACAATAATACCTGCAAGGGTCATATCGCGCTTTTTCATTTCCTCTTTAGATCCTGGTTGAACTTCCTCACATCGTTGTCTTTGAGTGTAATACATGGAATATATCGAACAGGAAGAGCATAAGGTTTACTTGATCTCCTTTCATCTGACAACATTGTAACAACAACATGGGTGGCACTGGTTCGTTTCTTCTTGTACAAATTCCTAAGGTATTGCGAACGATGTGATGCAAGGGTATTAACATTGCTTCTCATAGGCTTTGTGATGGTTGAGCCTGAAATTGATGACACAGCAGTCTGAAAGTTAAGTGCAAGTTGCTGGCTCTGTTGAAGCAGAGTCTGGTACTCAACAACTTCCCAGTTTCTGTCCTTTAAAGTAGCCTCGGGGCAGTTGCCTTGCTTGACTTTTTCCTCAAAGAGTTTCTTTGCTGTTTTGAAGCCATCGCTAAGGAAATTAGTTTCCACCTGAAAATCAGATATGGTTTTCTTGATAATCTCTTCTATCTTTGGCTGGGGAACAATAGGAGTTCTCAGAAGTTCCATTTTTGCGTTCATGTCAACGTATTCATCCCTTAGTTCCTTTAGCTTGCCATCATCATAATCTACGTCACCGTTCCAAACCTTCTTTTGTGACTCCATTATTCCTGCTCTTACATCTGTACCATCAAGTTTAATCCAGAAACGACCATTGCAATTTACTGACTTCAACTCATCAATGGCTGCAACCTGTGTAACATTAAGTATAAGAAATGAACATTGTATAATTTTATATACTTGCCCTGTGCTTTTCCAGATGAGATGCATTCAATTAGCTACTTGAATAACTCGTTTAGATGCACGTAGCTACTTGAATAACTCACTTAGATGCAAGGATGCTTTATTTACCTGTATTGCTGGAGTCGGGTATATTCTGATTTTTATTTTGTCTCCACTGACTGCTGTAGCTTGAGCATGCCACATTAACTTTTGCCTAATAAAATAATCAGCATCTACATGTAGTAACAGTTTTACTGCCAGTTCATTCAAATAATGAGCTAATGATGAATGATCATAAATTTTCAATACCAGCAGTCCAACACTTACAGTATAGGACTGCTGGTATTTTATCATTTCCGTGGTCGCTCTCTAGCCTCTGGGTGCTCACACACACTGAGGATAGACCCTGGATATCAGGTTGCTCAAACAGATAGCTCAGATTGTATAACCACCAATTGTAATTAATCTATCAAATAAATGTGGTTTATAATTTTACTCAACTAAAACTTGATAACAATTTATTGAGAATTAGCTAGGAAAACAAAAAAATCATCTAAGTAATAAAATCACAACTCATACCATTTTAGGATCCTTTGTGACATCCTTTCCTCCACCACTCCATAAAGGACCAGCAAAAAGACGCTTGAAGCGGCTGGGAAACTCAGTTTCCATTGTTTCACGCCACAACCTGAAGTCCTCAGGCTCTTTAACCTACACAAGAGAAATACATGTATAGATCAATATGTATTTAATCAATCTAATTACTTACCATATATATCCTAAGGGATCAGTGGACAATGTATCAGACTAGTGTACAGTGCCCAGTGGAAAATCCTTTCTACCAGCAATTTCTACCTGTAGACCATAGTTTTACACCTTTTACACCATAGTTTTAAAATATTCTACACCTACCTGCATAACATTTGTTGCAGTGAAAAACTCCAACTGGTATTCTATTAATCCAAATGGCATTCTATTCAGTGGTATTAATGGTGTTCCATTTTCTCCAACAATGCACTGTGACCATTTATAGACAAGGTTGTGTTTTTGCATCCTGCAAAACTTTCATTGCTTCAATGGATAAATTGACAAAATTAGAACAGTTACCGATAAGACCAACTGAATGATATAGATCAGAAAACAACTTATCCAAAATAGCAATCTTAATTTCCTTTCCAAGTGCAGAAAACATTGGCAGTGTAACACGTTCCACATCTTTCAGATTTGATAATTGGATCTTTAGTAAGACTTCTGACAGAACATTAACAAGCATGTTGGGATGCAGGAGTCCAAGGCCTTCTTTAACCACATCTTCAAGCTGCTCGGGTGTAAGCTTGCTCAAACGTGAGACAAGAAATGTTGGGGTATTTAGCATACTTGTCGGTGTTTCTGAGTTCTCATTCAGAAAATCTCCATCCAGGATGGTGTCAATGGTCAATCCATACCCTTTTTCAGCTTCTTCAATTGTCTTAAATTTTGGCCTTAAAATGTTGACAACTCTTTGACGAACAGAGCGCTCTAACAAATTACAGAGTAAGCTACATATTAACAAATTTATTTGTGAAAACAGGGAAAGTGATGTCGGTTTTGGTTCTGACTGTTGAACAGTTGGTGATTACCAATGTAAAAACTGTTGCATAACTTTCTCGTTCAATGGTTATTGAGAATCGGTTGGTGTCAGGTTGTGGAACCAACACAGCACTCAATAAACACTGAATTTTCCTCAATTAATCGACCTTGTGTACTATATCAACTGTCACTCTTATGGTTAATTATCAGTTTATCACTATTTCTTATTGCTTTCAATCTCATCGCCATAGTTTCTACTAAGCTGTGGCAATCTTACCAGTTCGCTTTTCTGATGAAGCAGTTTCCTGTACATATTTTGCCGCTTTATGCCAATATTGATGAGATGCTTTCATTGCAGGCCAGACAATATCGGTAGGTTGTTCATCTTTGTGCAACGATACAAACTGAACAAGTGCTTTGTCCTCTCTTGTGGTCCAAGGAATACGCTGGCTCTTTGGTCCTTCATTGCCTGTCTGATGAGACTGTGAGGGTGCTAAAGGCGACTTGTTTTCCTGTCACAGATTTAAAAATGATCATGTATATTAGCCTCAAGATTTATCATTATCTATGGTCTTTATTCCTATAAAGTGTACTGTGTAGCATGCTGTAATGACAAATAGTTAAATATAGATCCCTTTTATGTTTAATTAATACATATTGCTGGCAGTGCCATTTCGCCCATTTGTGATTCACTATAAATCACTGGACACTGGTATGACAAATTATGCATATATCACATAAAAACATTGACGAAGTCTTGGGAAGTTTCTTGCCTGTATTATACTTTTGTGTGCCAAAAATGTAAATAAAACAAGGGCTTCAAGTTTAATTAATAAATTACCTGTAGTTGGGAGGAGTGATAATCCAACCTTCTCGATGCTTTTATTATTTTTATACTGTCCTCAAGATTATCGATTGAAACCAGTGGTCGCTTTCTGTTTGCACAGGCTCCAAAACTGTCTTTAACGTTCTCTGTTGACATTTTTACCTTCCTTTCAAACTACATTTTCCTTCTTTAAAGTTTTATTTTGTCAACCCTATATTTTTGTTTGCCAGCTTCGCGAATTTGTGTGCGATATTCCAACTTTTGGCATCAAAATTATGAGGGCTATACATCGCTGAGTAATGGGGACCTTTGGGGACCTTTGGTATCAAACAGGAGGAAAATTACCATAGAAACGATTGATTTCATCATAATACCCAAGAAACCTTCGAAAAATCCGTATCCATCCATACAAGTACCATATCCACACGTTGTGTCGCCTAGCGAAGCCTGCTTGATTATTAATCGGTCGGTAAACAATGATAAAATTCGTTGTTTATTTAAATTCTAATTAACTTTTTGCATAGAAAGTAATCGAGAATAAATAAAACCTGTATGAATTGGTGAATATGTTGTGATGAGTGTCCCTCGTTGATTCAATATATTGGCCTGAAGATCGTGTAAATACCCCGCGAAATTTTCTGCCATTTTCTGAAAACCGGAAGTCGCTCGCCGAAAGAAAGCGCGAGGCATATAGGGATAGCTGAATAATCCTCCTTTGGTCAAGCCATGTAGGCTAGTGCGGTTTAAAAAAAAAACCGGAACCGAAAACCGACGGAAAAACCCCGATAAAACCGACAAAATCGGGTTTTTTGTCCGCCATCTTGAAAAGTGAAAACAATTTTTAAATTGGCATAAAATTATTTTGCCTTTGGAGCAAAAGGAATTAGTAAAAGATAAAAAGACAAAAAATGTTTTGTTTATAAGATATTATTATTTAACCAAATAAATATTCAATAATATAACTTAAGTTAAAACAAAAAAGGTTTTCACAAATCACAAGAAGTGTGAGATGGCATTGGTAATTGCTTCGTGACGGTGGTTTCCAGGTGTTAGCGGCGTTGCTCTAGCAAATGCGCTCGTGGTGGAAGGCTGCGAGGACGACGGACTGGACGGAGATTCTGGCGTTTCAACCAAATCACTGGTTTTGCGGGTGGTTTGTCCGCAGATGCCTTGATAGGTTTGACGTGTTTGATCCCTTATTTTTCACGGTCCGCTTACATATTTGACATACAGAATCATCCTGCGCTTCTTCCGTGTTCTTAAAAAAGTTCCACACTAAACTTCTTGCGGCCATCGAAAGTTTACTTTTAATTGAAGAACGTATCGCACCTGGTCTTTCGCAGCACAAGATGACGATGTTATGAATTTAGTATCACCTCGTGCGTAGTGCACGCAATACCCACGCATCAGAATAAATTTAATCTGATTTATTATCGGCTCAGCTGTCAACACGCATGGTTTAGAGATGAGTCATACTATTAAAATAAGGATGCGATATCCGATCTAGACGCGGTTAAATCGATTTTCGTTTTTTTCGGTTTTCCGATATAACAAAACCGTAAAACCGGTTTTTTTAAAAAACCGGTTTTTTCGGTTTTAACCGCACAAGCCTAAAGCCATGAGTACATTTACCCAACAAGTCCGGGTTACTGAAATTGTCAAATACCGGCTCAATGAAGTCAACAATGCACTTTGGAATCCCATTCTTGTGCTTGTATGTCTCACTGTCTCTTTGGTAACTGCACCAACTGTTCTCGCCATCAGGGCAGAGATGTTGCTGAGGATTCTCATCGGTTGACGCAACATGATACAGTGATGCCTTTATGGCCTTGGCCATTTTACCAACATCATCCAGTTTTCTCTTATTGCCAAACCATAATAGTTCTGCAGAACATCAACTTTGCCATCAGTGAGCCTACCTCTACCAGCCAAGCCTTTCCCATCATCAAGTTTAACACCTTTGTTGGCGTTCTTCAACTTTCGCAACCGACTTCCAACGCGCTTTTGCACGTGTCCGATGCACTCCAATTTATTCGGTATGAAGTCATCTCCATATGGCTTGCTTTGAACAATAGCATTGTAGGTTGACGAATCACCATCTCCAAGCATGTCCTTATACTTGAGCCTTCTTGTAGTGAACGACCGTTCGAATATCCGCAAAGCTCCAGTCGTTTCCATGCTGCCGGCACTTCCTGCATGGTTGATTTTGCATCGGTGAGAGGCTTTCCATTCTCCATATCTTGGGTCATTCATATTTTTCCCCACTTATGACATTGTTGGCACTTGTCAGATAACACTTCGACATCCAGGCACTTCTTGGTATCCAGGGATATTATTGTGACGATGCCATTGTGAGATGCATGACCCCTCTTCTGCCAAGTACCATCTAAGGATATTCCGCATTCTCCAGCACCATTCGCACTCATCTCCCTAACAGTCACAGCATTGCTCACCATGCTATCATTGGCTAACTGCTTCACTGTGGGAAAAGCTTTTCATTTTATATCTTGGTGAAGATCCGGCACGATGGTAGATCAGGCATATTCATGATCTTGCTGAAGGTTGTCATGGCAGTGTGTCCTCGACCAATTTCCCTGAAAGCCAGAATCGCTCTGACATTTACTTCATAAGAAGGGCCTTGTTTCTTTGATGTGTTGAAACAATACTTCCACTCACACTCCATACTTTTACATTGCAAAATAATGTAACTGGAAAGCCATCCTTTTTCTTCCTGTCAAGATGAGAATCCATGTCACCTCCACATTCAGGACATTTCAAAATGTCATCGAAAACACCAAATAGCACCGACAAATCCATAAATACTGTGCCTTCCTTAATACTGGTGTCCACATTTCCCGAAATAGCACCCAACTTGGCAGTATTTTTGCCGATATTCATCGCAGAAGGTCCAGGGCTTTCATCACCAGGTCCGCCATCTTTGATTTTTTTTGCATTCTTTGATGGTGGATTTCTAGGCTTCTTTCTCTTTCTATTCTTAGTATTTCCCATTTATTTACTCCAAATTAATATCACAGAAACAAAATGACTGTACTACAACACTAAGAAATTAACTTTTCGCCTTAGAAATGTAAAAAAACAGAGATATTTGTAGCGGATTTTGCACAAAACGTGTTGAGAATCGATCACGAGTTTGCTATAAAAGACAGTGCGTTGCCATGGTTCCCAAAGGACCAATTGCAATGAACCAACGGAAAAACCTTTAAATAACATACACCTAAGGGAAAAATTGTAAAAAAACTTTTTTGAGTGAATGAATCCTGTGAACTTTGGCTGAAATAATATTTTGGGGGGAAAAAAGAGACATGTAGCCTTAAATCACAAAAAAATTATCTAAATCGAAAATAATTTTTTTTTAAAGATCACTGTCAAAAGGTGAATGACCACCTTATTAAAACAAGAATATTTTTCTTGTCATTTTTCTTGACAATAATCTGAATAATAAGAAATTAATATAATTATTGGAGATTTAAAGTGTAGTTCATTCAATTTTCAATATGCTTGTTTGTTCCTTCCTATTTTGCTCCACCAAACTATTTCATCACTAAAATGTTATCGTCTGTCTGATGACAGTACAAGTAGATAATCTGTCTTCTCAAACTCATTAAATATTCATGACCTCTCGGTCCAATCAGACACGCTGAAATCAGTCACGTGCCGTATCTGGATAGAAGAGGAAGATCGGTCTGATTAAATTCCTTATGAGAACAGTAGGAAAATAATATAACATTTGCATAATGACTGTATCTAGAAACTTTGTTCTCAATACAGTATTTAGAACAAAATTGGCAAATCTGTATTTAGAACGCTTTTTCTAAGCACACTGAACACAGTACTAATAAATAGTACTAAAAATAATTAAAAACAAAATTACGAACGACAAACACCCAAAAGTATCTAATTGTATTTGCACAACATCACAAACTCTACTTACTCAAATTAACATTAATATTCACAGTCGCGTTACTTAGGTCGCTATTGCAAAATAAGCCGTCCAAAAATACTCCTGCTTTGCAGTTCACTATTATTATTCTCCTTAGAGTCACACTTAGCATCCAATAATGCCAATTCATCAGAATTTAGACTGGCTAAATATTCATCAAAATCGTCGTCCAAAAATGTGTCTTCCTCAGCTGCCACAGGCTCAGCCTTGGTCGTTTTACCATCATCAGTACTTTCGACTAGTAAAGGAGGTCCTAGACAATCTGAAACACACTTAATCTGTTCTTCACTAGGCTTTTCATACCTAAATAATGCATTCGATATATGTCCAGTACGCTCGCGGATAAGTTTTTCTTCAACGTTATTCTGAAAAAGCGTAGAGGCACATGTAACACGAAGGCTATGTGCAGTTTTTCGTTGTAGACCAGCTGCTGTCGTCAAGGAAGGCAAAATGGAGTTCAGTTTATGAATTCCAACTGGAGCATCTTCAAATTTGTAACTTATTTTAGATGGCCGAAAGTAAAATGCATCGTTGCGTCTACTTAGCTGACTAACCATGCTTATATACTTCTTAAACAGCTTAACAATACAATGCTTGTGGTCTTTCTCATTATCTGCGTGGCAACGATGCTTAACATTTCTCGGGTTTCGCTTCAGATCTTTTAAACCGCCGTGAAAAGTTTTGCTTACATTTTCAACAAATGACACTTCATTTTCGGTCACTACAAAGTTATGCAGACGCAAAATACGGTGTTCTTTAGCCCTTAAGCCAAATAATTTGCCAATATAGAAATACAACGTGTTCAATAACGTCTCCGGACTGCTCTCACCCAAAACACCGACACTCCACATCTGCTTTTCCTCTTCCACGGTAATGGCTGCTCTCTCTGCCTTGGCTACTTTTTTCGCATGATCTTCGCTTATACATGCATGGAGAACTTTCATCTCCGCGTCTAACACCTTTCGAAACACCTGAAACCTGCCAACAATATTTGGATACACTAATTAGAAAACTATATTTTCAAACTAATGGTAAATGAACAGCCTGCGTCGAATATTACTTACTTGTAATTTTCTTTGTTTAGCGGGTTCATCTCTGCCTTCCCATTTTCTTCGTAGTAACGCTTCATACAACATATCAGCTGATATATGGTTTTCTCTGGGTATGGTTTTCCATCTCGATCTCGCACTTCTTGAACATACTTGCATAACCAAAAATTCAACGTTTCGGCAGTCATATTTAATATGTCTGTCTTCAGGCTTTCGACAACTGACACATCAAGGCCAAAGTTGCAGCTTTCTGCCGGCCCGTAGTCATTGGTTCTTTCGCTCTTCCAGGATTCAAATATACGAATACCCCACTGAGTTTTATACTGCGTAGTCTTTGGCACTGCATTTTTTATTCTTTTCGAAGCCTCCTCTTCGTTCAATGCTTCGCCAAATCGTTTCGCCATCAAACACATGCACAAATGAATCAAGTTATGGGTGGATTCACGCATATATTTTCATAGCTACATATACTTAACGTTTTCTATACTAAAGCAACAAAAGGTCATATTCCCTCGACGTCAATGAATATTTAATGAGTTTGAGAAGCCATTTCCTATCCTCGGAAGCTGTGTTTGCAGTAGGGCTCTAAACACTAGGCATTAGTTCCGCTCCTCGGCTGCGCCTCGGAGCGGAACTAATGCCTCGTGTTTAGAACCCTACTGCAAACACAGCTCCTCGGATAGGAAATAGTACTTCAACCTCGCCCGCTAAACTGGGAACCTGACAAATCCGGAGAGTTTCATGTATATGTAAATTCAGTATAGATTTTCACTGATTGTTCACAGGCAGTGTTTGTACAAAATTTTTGAGAATGTCTACTGTCTGGACATTTTTCATTGCTTCTAGATATAAGATTATATGCAGATGATAGGTCATACCAAGTATCTAAAGTAGTGCTTTCCTGTACAAAATGTTTAAAAGGGCAATGCTATAGTTGAATGTTTGAATTTAGACACATCGTCAAAAACAAATCACTTTTTGTGTAGTGTTTGCATATCATATACTTTTCTCTTGCTGGTCCATAGTTATGTTGATAACATGGTTAGGAAACTCGTCAAATTACAATTGAATGGGATTTATGTTGAACGGTACCTGACCGTGCACAAATCTTTTGTTTTACATTCATTAATATTTCAGAAACACGGTTTGGAGATTAAGCCCAAACATTTCTATTGGTCGATTCATAAAACTACAATATATTCACTAACCGCGACCGTGCACAAATGCAAACAAAAACATAGAACAAAAGCGAAAGCCGAGTTTCCTAACCATGTTATCTCTATATTTACTATGGCTGGTCTTTCTCGATCATCAAGTACCAAATGATGTGTTCGTATGTAGTATTATCAATATTCTATCATTTGTCTTGTGCGTCATCATACATCAAAGTAAATTTTTGACAATGCATTGATATGGTACCTTACCTCATATTTCATTGTTTTGTTATATTAAATATTATATAATAGAAGTAACATAAAAACATTTATATGTTTATTTATATGTTTATTTATATGTTTATTGAAGTAGTGAAATGTTCCACTAGACGTTTTTAAGGACAAAATCCCGTCAATTATTTTTTGGGTTGTATGTCTGAACTTCTTTGATATGTTTATTGTGTTATGTGTCAGTCACTGTTTTTTCTACGTATTTCCTGCCTGTCATTTATTTGTCTCCCCCAGACACGATTACCTTTAATATTCTTGCATTGCCAAAATGTGACTAATCAGTTGAGTTGTGATAATCTGTTCCAAAACGATATTCAAATAAGACCAAGACATTACAGTGAATAGATGCCAGTTGTAATGGACATGCGCGACGCACAGAATTATACCATCTAAAGCAGCGTATGCTATACAACTGTGATAGCAAGGAATACATGTGCCTAACTTACCAGGAAGTAATTGGTTGGACTTGTAGAAAGTTGTTATGGAGGATGGACTTAAGAACAACCACAAATTTACTGGGGAAATCTTCGATACTTCAAAATTCCGAACATCAATCAAATGGTAGAAAAATGTGATATATTAATAAACTAATTCAATCAGGACATTCATATGTTCTTTGTTCAAGACACGACTTCGAAACTTGTTTTGATTCGGAACAATATGCTACTTTGGTCACATCTAATCATCTTCACAATCTCTGTGGCTGAATCAGAAATATTTAATGTTTGAGAATAACTAAAGAACTATTGTATTAAGGAATAGATAATTAAAATATCAAGAAAATGTTTTTGTTTTATGACAGTTTGTATTTCTTTGTTTGATTGTGGTTCGCGAGAAACTGTTCATGTGTGTACTCTAATGAAGAATATGGATTGTTCAGTTTGTGTCCTTTCGAGTTAATCTAGTAAATGCTTGTATTACTTTACAACAGATCCCCTAGTTTTATTGGTTAGTAAAGCCGGGCGTGCGCGATGATTTTAGTCGGCCGATCTATATGGTTTAGGGGTATGGTATTTAACGAAACCAATACAGAGGACTGAATGATCCCAGGTTGGTTCTTTATGTAGCCCAACACGAGTTATGTCTGTGATTATATATAGGGTTAGGGTTGGGGTGGAGGTGGGGGTTGGGGTTAAATTCTACATTTCGTGTAGGGCTACCTGATCCAACAAATAATACCACTGACTAAAGGCCATTTTCCATTACGGTCGCTCCGCCCGCGCGGGCAAAGCGGCTGTAATGGAAAATGGCCTTCAAATCGTAGCGTGCGCGCCCAGCTTAAGGGTAACTCAGTTAGTATAGTGCGAAATGCAATCCCTAAGGCCGTTTTCCATTACGGTCGTTTTGCCCTTGCGGGCGAAGCCACCAATTTTAATCACGTGAAAAATCAGTCGCGCGGGCACACCAAGAAATTTTGATGCTCAGGTTCTACACCTACAGCGCAAGTTGAAACATGTTCGCTCCGCCCGCGCGGGCGGAGCGACCGTAATGGCAAACGGCCTTTATGCATGAGCCTTGTGTTTTGTTGGTCAGAGACCAAGATATTTTATAACCACTTTACCTACTAATCTTCAATCAATACCCATGATATGATGCTGGCTCACCCATAATCCACATGACCTCCATCGTATGTCCCAAAGCTTGCATTTTTATAGTCGATGGTGTTTGTAGATGAAAATTTCGAGCGAGAATTATCTACAAATTTTTAGACCTAAACAGGAGCACTTGCGAAAAATGTAACTATAGCTCCGGTGTAGCGCCCTGCCAAATGAGATACAGGGCCCAGTTGTCAAGAGCTAACCACAAGTTCATGTATATATGCTAGGGTGATGCCAGTGTATATAATATTATATCTAATTTTCGCTCGTGATAATATGTCATTTTCTTTCGAAATTGCCATCTACAAACATCATCAACATTCAGTTTGATCGAGCGAGATGCACAAAATTTACATTGAAGTCTATAACTATTCACAACAACAGCAACAACTGTATCCCCGAGCTAACGGTACGAAGCGCCGTTCCGGGTGATAGCCTGGGGCGAGGGTACTAATTCCGCTCGGCTATCACTCGGGAGAAAAGGGAAGCTATGGAACCATAGATATAGGAGACAGATTGCTGACTCGTAATACGTCACTATATTGACAAATGCGCCAAAATTCAAACAAAATTTGACCGGTTGAGCAGCCATTTTGTATGATGGCGCCTCAAGTGACTCGGTGAACGAAGCTTAATGGGAGCATTTGCTAGATAATAACAGCATTAATTTCACATTACCGTGGGTGTATTCAATATAGACGTGTTGTGGACGGTTTTTCTTTGGAATAACAAACATTTGGCTGGTTTCAGTGAGCTCACGCATTGACGTTTTGCAATATTTTTGCCCTTTGGAGCAATGATGTCTAATAGAAAGTTGAAAGAGTTATTCCTGGATTATTTCCAAACAAAATAAAGTGGATTCAGGGCGACAAACTTGTGTATTACGAGCTGGCGGCCTAAATATGTGATTTCGCCGAACTTAAATCAGCATGAATCGAAGGTAATTTGTATTATTTCCCTGTCAAATTGATGTCTTTATACGTCCACAAGGCCAATAAACATATTAAAAGAAGTATCTTTTCGTGAACGTTGCTGAAAGCGACGTACGTTGACTAGGTCACTTGATGTTTTGACCGGTTCAGCCGCCATTTTGAATTCTTCATGTTGGCGCGTGCCGTGACCTCGAGTCAGCAATCTATGTCTCCTATATCTATGTATGGACAGCTATTGTATATCTAAAGTTCATCAATGATCGTGGGCGCATGGCTATGTTTCATGGGTGTCATCACTGGTGGGTGTCATGGGTGGTCATCTCACTTATCTCAAAAGTATGGCAGATTGTCAGGAGTGGAATGAGCGAATTATTAAAAAAACATGAGAAAGTCTGAATAGTCTAGGACCTGTATAGGAGTTTGTGTGCATTTCATTTACCACAGGCAATCTCAACTGTTTTAGGGTAAAATTACCATGGCGGTCAACATGGCATATGTGCCAAAACCTGCATCCGGGACGAAAGTCCTGAAAATGACCCCGCCCTGAAACGGCAGTGCCGACATAACTCTAACTTCCGAAAAGCAGAAGCAACAGCCTTTCTGAAGTGCTTATAGTGTTTAGAAGGTTGCTTTTAGGGGTAGTTATTGGAAGGAAAAATTTGTCTAAGTATAATATTTTACAAGAAAATGACCATGCACCACCCCAGGTCATCTGCTAATTATCCATGAAATAACTAATATACCTGGCAGAGATTAAATTTTCTTATTTCCTAACAATTTTTTCATGGGATGAAAAACTATGCTTAATTTAATATAATTATTGTAGATTTCATAAGGATTGACATTGTTTTGTTTAAATATAATACATTTTATTTCACTTACCCCCCACCAAAACACGGTTTCAGCCATATTTTGCCGTCTTGTTTGCTTTTTATCGCCGAGTCTCGCAAGTATCATCCAATTGTTGTACTTTTACATAATGATAGATGGCTAAAGAAGATTTCAACCAAGTTCCGTCAAGTTTTGAAGCAGTGCAGTGTATTTTATCTTCGATATTGTGTCCTTCGATATTTCGTCAAATAGCGGCCATTGCAATGCCTCGCCGCTTCTCTTCTCGATAAATGCCACTTCTTCGTCTTCATGTGTATTTAGATTACAGTATCCAAGAGTACTTCATTGTAGTATAGTCGCACTTGAAAGGAAAAAACCTCCCTTAACAAATTTAGGATCAGAATCAAAGACACAAGTTTAAAAATAATTTGAAAGTCACGCGCAATCTTCGCGAAAACTCCTCGGGGCCACTTGACAGGGAGGGGGATATTTTCACGAAACGCTGGTTCGCCACCACAGAACCCAGTAAATATATTATATTTATTGTATTTTTATGATTTATGAAAAAAACAATAAATATTTGCGTATTTTCTATTGTTTTTACTCTAGTTTTTCGATTGGGACTATTCTACAATGAAGTACTCTTGGATACTGTAATCTAAATACATATGAAGACGAAGAAGTGGCATTTATCGGGAAGAGAAACGGCGAGGCATTGCTTCAAAACTTGCCAGGTATATTAGTTATTTCATGGATAATTAGCAGTTGACCTGGGGTGGTGCACCCCTAAAAGCAAACTTCTAAACACTATAAGCACTTCAGAAAGGCTGTCGCTTCTGCTTTTCGGAAGTTAGAGCTATGTCGGCACTGCCGTTTCAGAGCGGGGTCATTTTCAGGACATGGTCATTTTACCCTAAAACAGTTGAGATTGCCTGTGTTAAATGAAACGCATACAAACTCCTATACAGGTCCTAGACTAGAATTATAAGTAGCTTTTTGAGGCCTCAGGAAAAGCTGAGGAACGAATTTTATCGTTTGTACTTTTAAAGAAAGATAAATAAAAGATATATGGTCGAAAAAATATGGCAAGTTTGTTATAATTGTTGATGTATTTATAGGTCTAAAAATATTGCTTTATTTACATAGTTTTTCATTTTATTCCAGTTAAAGTGTCCTATATTAATTTTTATGTTATCAAAAGCTCTAAATTAAAAGGAGAGCGAGAAAGTTGCATTTAACATTAATTTTAAGCTTATAGAATGTATATGAACATACCTACCTTTCGTTTCTATGGCTAACACTAATATTTTAATTATTTTTCCAGCTTTAGTAACCTGTTTAACTGTTTTGTACTGCAAAAAAGAAATATATTATTGATCGTGTTGCCATGGCTACAGTGCTTCCACTACTTGAAACAAAATGTCCATTGTCTTAAACAGAGGAGAATTTTGTCTGCGCATGCGCCCGGAGAGACAAGCGTGAAGTACACGCAGTGCGGGATTGTCGCATGACTGAATTTGATAAACAAACAATGTGATCAGCAATTTTGCCATACTATATTTAATGAGGGCGTTTTCTTGTTTCGTTATTTTATGTATACTCACAATTTTCGACTTTTCCAACTGAGAAATGTTTGGTTTGTATTAGAAACGTTGAAATAGAAATAAAAACGTTACCGCAAACGTATAATATCGTCCGAAAAATACCTGTTTATGTATGCGGTTTCGAACGCTCGTCGTAAAAGAAAAATACAAATGTAAATTCACCTTTTTTAACATGCACTTGAACACTTTTCCACTCCACGAAAACTAGTTGTATCGAAAAATATATCTTTTAGCCTTTAAAACAAGCTGGAAAGAAGGTGTTGAAAAGGGCAGAATTTTTGCTAACTGAAATTCGGTACAAGGTACTGAAATTGTTGCATACACACAACAGTGTAACATGAATTCAAAATCCATTTACGTCAAGGAATCGCGATAATTTCCACTTATTACACAATGGACAATGGCCGACAAACGGCTACGGAATGAAACAACGAAAATACGGTCCCGAAACTGTCGAGTTTACAGACTTTTTGGACATTTTTCCTCAAGTCAGGTACCACATTTGTACGACCAGCATTATGTATATTTTAACATACGAGACTAAAAAAACTGTGGAAAATACATGAGAAAAATACATGAATTTAAAATGGGCATTTTTATGTACTCTAATGTCGAAGAGATACACACCATCGAGTCACATATACGTAGCTTAAATAACAAAGAAAAGTTGACTTACCTCTGCATGTAGGGACATCAACGACGATAAAAGGCGAGTAAAACCCTCGTAAGAATGCCTGTCATATCAAACTACTAGCAATAGAGCTGCGGAATACTCAACCAAAAGGTCGTCTCATTTCGTAGCCAATTTCGACATATTCGTATATTTATCTTCCTAAAAATGTTTCCAAACACAACAAAGAATAATTTTCGTCGGTTTTCCCGATTTTTCCGTGCGCCATTTCAAAGTATAAAGTCGGATTGATTGACGCTGTTTCAAAGCTTTTTCCAATTTCCCCCGCATGAAAATATTAGTTTTTGCAATTTTTTCGTATACGTAGATGAAGAGTTACTGTATTACTTGCAGCAAGAAAAACAACGATATTTTACAAATACAGTGAATCACAATGCCGTAAACTTCGACGTCCTTCGAAATTGCATGTCAAACTTCGGGAAACAAAATTCGCGAGGGAAAACGCTCGTGCCTGCGATAATTTCGCGCAGCGTCGACAAAAGTCCCCTCTGCTCAGCTGTTCTGTAACCATGGTAACACGCAACACTGTGTATTTCTCTTACTTTTTGTACAAAACGGTAAAATACTGATAAGATTTATAATTTTAACTATAAAATTATGAATTTCCCTACTATATTAAGTAGGTGTGTGATTATGTACTTTTAGCTTTGATTGTGGCGGACAACATGGCAATCTGCTATGTTCTCACATACCCGGGTGTGAATATCCCAGCGAAATTAGATAATATTATGTCATCGAGTTTCTATTTTGGGGGTCTCAATAAACCTTAACACTGCTTCTTGGGCAATAATTTTTCGTTCGTCTAAAAAGTAAGTAATACATTTGCTATTTCAAAACAACCAAAAAATTGACGTATCCTGAAATGCAACTCGAGATTTGTACTGGTTGGTATATCCAAGAGTGAAGTTGACTTTTCCAACTCTTTTTCTCCGGGCGGGAAACGCGCACGATAATCCCCGAGTCGGCGCGAAGCGCCGTGCGAGGGTAATAATTCCGCTCGGATATTTACACTTGGGTATGTGACAACATAGCGGAATGCAAAGTCGTCCACCATTATGCAATGATCGGTTTTCTACGTTATGCGCATGCGAGAGTTCAGGCCGAGAAAAAACTGGTAACTAGCAACCTCACGATTGGCTAAGATAAATAATTTGTTTTTTTATGAATACGTCAAAACTTAACTGCCATTTAATTTTGCAAACTTTTTCAAAAACGTTTTGTATTCGGGGGTCGGGACATAAACAAACAAAGTCTCTAAAACGAGAAAAATGATAATTATTTAGAGGACTTTCACATGTTAAAATTAACAGGAGGAAAAAACAGTCCAAAGACCGAAGAAGCCTTTGTGTCTATGTGTCTATTTTGCATGTGTCTATTTTGTATACTTGCTTTTGCCGTATTGGCATGCAGTATATTATAGTTTGTGGATTTGAAAATGCGTAGGTCATCCTGTGCGGTCAATACAACATTGATTGATCTTAAAAGGTATTTTAGTATTAATTCAAATACGTTATAGAATAAGAAACAACATATTAAATCTCAAAACCTTCATTTCAAAAACAAGTGCGAAGAGAAGAATGAAAATACTGTTCAAAAACAGTTGAAGTTTCGAAATGTTTTCTCAGATTTCTAAAGTTTAATTTTACAATAATCAAAGCTAAAAGAGTACATAATAACATACCTACTTTATATGGTTGGGCAATTGATAATTTTATAGTCAAAATTAACAAATCTTATCAATATTTTATCATTTTGTACAACTGAAATAAAAGAAATATACGGTGTTGCGTGTTACCATGGTTACAGTGATCGACTCAGTACTTCATGTTGCAATAACCTTTGGGGGAGTAAATTGTGTGGTTCGAATGGGCGAGGGGATTCTGCATGCATTTATTTCTAGTTTGTTCAGTATTTTGAATGCGACTTTCTCAGCAAGTATTATCCCCCTTGTAACAAAACACCCTTTGAAATCCTTACAACACAATCTTTTGAACGGGGGTCTAACGCACTGCCGTCTAAATATTACGCAAGCGAAAAGATAGCACTAAAACTCCAAAACTTTGGCAAACTTACTTCATCACATTAATTAGGAACGAAATCTTGAATATCTCTAAATCGTTTTGGAATTTCTCTCATATATTTTTACAGACATGTAGCTTATATTCAAGCGTTTATATGTGGAAAGTTTCGTCTCTATAGGGCAAGCAGAAATATTTTTAATAATTTAAAATTTTTGTGATATTATGTTTACCTTTAGCTAAAAACACATGAAAATCAAGCTACCGGGCTTTTGGACCGTAGGAATCAATTACCGGTTCCCATATGTCCGTAGGGTGCAATCAACCTGTAGTTTTGGTTGAGAAAACATGTACTTCCGGTTTGTCTTCACGCTTGGAGTGAGGCACGTTGAGAACATGAACAAAAACTTTTGAATATTTCGGTATTTTCCTGAAACGTCGTCTATCAGGAATATTTTGAAAGACCAAGCTAATGATTTTATGCTGAAAAACACTCGAGGGGCCGAATTTATGATCGACGGAATTACTGGCATATTAAAATATAGTAATTATCGAAAATACAATTTTGCTTGTCTTTCAAAGACCATAAATCACTCAAATATTGTTGTATAGAACTGAGTTTTCGGTCAATAGGTAGAGATTTTCCCGTCGTAATACTGTCCTTGTTTGGCACATAAATCCCAAACTCGTCTTTGAAAATGATATTTATGCCAAGATTTTTATTGAACTGTTAACCAACTGTAATATTCATCATTGTTGGATAAAAGTACGGTCAAGGGGGCTTTTCAACGGTTAACGGCGAACCAATTTAAAACAATGTATAGACCTATCATTTAGTATAATATTTCGCTGCTATATGCCCGTTAACCGTTGAAACGACATCAAATATTTTCGTTAATCGTTTGAAATAATCTTATATCTTATTATATCACGTTTATGCTCCTAAAATCATAGGAACATACTCGCGATTCCGTATCGTAGTGCGGTACTTTGTTCTCAATCAGTGGTCTCTACTGCAATTATATAACCCGTGAAAAATGATGTTACTCTACTAAAATAGCCCGGTATGCAGGGTTGAGCATGACAATAATTTCGTTTCTTTTTTTCTGAACTTCGTCACTATGTTTAGCAATAGCTAAGCGGCTCCGATATCCTGGAGAATGTTTGCATATTAATGTGAATTGCCGTTTCGTAAAGCAAACCCTGTTACCAATCATGATCAATTTGTGTATGCCAAGTGTTGGATATGTTTCTATACAAAGCTTTCAATGATGACATGGAATAAATTCATTTAGAAATTCAGTTTACCATAAGTCTAATAAACAGTTTACTTTTATCTGAACGTGTATATTATGTCCTAATTAATACATTTTTCTTTGCTTACAATATAAATATCAAATATGTATGGTCTGCAACAATTGGTAATATGGTTGTACATTTCGGTTCATTATAATACTTGCAATGTAGAATTTAGCAAATAATTATTCCTCCATCATAACACAAATATATGATTGTGGTTCTCTAACCATAACTAACAAACATTTCCCATGCAAGCAAAATTTTTACATTCAGAGAATCTTGGACATCATGGTTTGGGACTGCCTTTCCCTCTATATACAAAATTCGCATAACCCCTTATGATAAATGCCCTGTCAAATTTTGTTGTGTTTCTTAAGCCTCCACTCCCCTAAATGCCCTGTCAAGTTTTGTTGTGTTTCTTAAGCCTCCACTCCCCTAAACTCAAGGTTGAGCTTGTGTCACGGTAAATGATAAATTTTGGATTGTTCACAACATTGAACTGGGGAGAGGGTGTCACGAAACTTGTTTTGTCAGTGTACATTAACTTTGCAATATTGCGAGTAATGGTCTCGATCAAGTGTTATGTCCAAGATTGCAGGTTTGGCTGATTACGACAGTCGAGCAGGGTTCAAATGTACCAATTGGAATTGCCTTCGCACCTGCACCTTTGACACTGAGAAAACTGATGAAGATGAGACTTCTATACAATAAATTGCACCAATAGACCTTTACCAAAATATTATATATGTATACCAAAATATATTAATTTGGCGGTTAATCGCACTGTAATTTCGCTATTGCATAAACCAGTTCCCGTGACAATGGGATTAAATTGATGAAGCCTGAAAATTGAGATGAATTGATTTCTTATTGAAACTACGTTTTATTGTAGTGTGCAAAACTACCTGAAAAATACAATAAAAACTTCGACGTTTCGAGCGAAAGCCCTTCGTCTGGAAGTTAGTAGGACTTCCCAGTTGTCACTAACATTTCGACATTTCATTGGCATGACGTTAACGTTTCGGGCGAAGGCCCTTCCTGACGAAGGGCCTTCGCTCGAAACGTTGAAGTTCTTATGGTATTTTTCAGGTAGTTTTACATAACAATCAACCGCCGAATCTTTCAGTCTTATACAGGGTGTATCAAAAAACTGCAAATACCATAATTTGTATGCCCGAGATCATACATTAGAATTTCAATGGCTGTGCAAATAATTACGCTTCTGGGATTTGAAAATACGTTGTACTTCAATTTGTTTGTTAGACACAATTTGCTTTGCCTACGGTCGATCATGTTTACTAACGCTCCCTAACCATTGTGTTTTGCGTACCCTAGGGTTATGTGCTTTTCCAATAAACACGATTTTAGACGGAAGTTGAGTTTGCTCGTATACGTTTAAAACAAGAAATTCTCTTAGTTCTGTTCTTAACTGAGCCATTCGTAATCGAACTCATAAGTTTAATTCACTTTGTGTGCTTGTTTTGATACCCTGGGAAACGTATTTTCAAATCCCAGAAGCGTAATTATTTGCACAGCCATTGAAATTTAATGTATGATCTCGTGCATATACAAATTATGGTATTTGAAGTTTTTTGATACACCCTGTAGTCTACCCACACTGGCACCGCACGTTTAAGTATTGTAGTTACTAGATTATATATTAATAGTATTCAGAGCAGAATCTATATTTGCGAATGTTATTGCTATGTACAACAATATATGTACAAATCCGATAGTTTATCTTGAAATGACTATTTTTATACTTGAAATTTCGACATTTCGCATTAAGCAATTGCCCACAAACACGTCAGCGAACTGTTTTCTCTCAAAGATCTTTATTAAAAGTAGGAATACTAATCAGTCATGCATGATCGTCCCTGCGTCATATCATCAAAAAACAAGTATTGTCTACATAGAAATAACCATGCATAATGCCTGTTTATAATATTGAAAAATGTCATTAGCGGTGAGTAGACTTTTGTGATTTCATTGTGCACCTTGACTGTTCTGACGAAGTTAGTAATACAAAAAGGATAATATCAAGGCCTTTCACTTCAACCTACTCCATGGTAAGCCTTTTTCTATCAGTGATTAATATTTCAACGCTGTATGAAATTTCAACAATATTACATAGTACCTATGCATGCTTATACTCGTATTACATGTAGTATTAAACTAAAGAGTCGACGTCGACTAAATTACATTATACTATTTGGCCGAGCAATTAGTCTCGCAAAATCGCTAGATTTTGCAATGGCTATAGGCTTTGAGTTTTGTAGTTGCACTTGCAGTTTCTTAATTGTTTAGGTCTAAAATATGTCCATAGTTTTCGTTCACGGGTAACACGACGTATATATTAAACGACGTTTTAAATGCCATATGCTGATAGCGAAATAGCTCTGTTTTGCCAAAGCGCTAGTCAGTAGGAAATACTTACACATTAGGTAAACACAATATAGAAAACCTGTCTCAATACGCCTGTGGCCGTGTTATTCATGCGGCTGGTTATATTATATCATGGAGTAAGGTCCGGGGACGGCAGGGGAGCAAATACACGGGGCCCGGGCTAAATAATTTTAATAATTTTTATGCGGGTTAAAGAATTTTTATCAGACTCGTATTTGCTCATTGTTTCTTCAAAATGGATGAAAAACGTGTCATTCAACAGCTAAAAGCCTGATCTTTCTTAATATAAAAATCGAGTTACCAAGTCATTTACACACAATAGCGTGCTGAAGTTGGATTACCTTTTTTTTGAGACACCATGTACAATACATCCGTCGAGAAAGTGTTAACATTGTTTTTATTGTAATAGAAATATATGCATGCAGAATTCCCTCGTCCATTCGAACCAAACCATTTACTCCCAAAAGTTATTGTAACATGAATTACTAAGCCGATCACTGTAACCATGGTAACACGCAACGCAATCAACACGACAACACTGTATATATATTTTGTAAATATGTACACAATGGTGAAATATTGATAAGATTTGTACTTTTAACTATAAAATTATCAAGTGCCCAACTATATAAAGTAGGTAGGTTATTATGTACTCTTTTAGCTTTGATTTACTGTAAAATTAAACCTTAGACGAATACACGTCTCACAAAACGTTTCGAAATTTTCGTAAAACTTCAACTGTTTTTTTAACAGTATTTTTATACTTCGTTTTCGCACTAGTTTTGAAAGGAAGTTTTTGAGATTTAATATGTTGTTTCTTATTCCACAACGTATTTGAATCAATAGAAAATACTTTTTAAAATTAGTCCGTCAATGTTGTATTGACCACACAGGATGACCTACGCAGTTTCAAATTCACAAAAGCAAGTATGCAAAATAGCAAAAGCAAGTATGCAAAATAGCAAAAGCAAGTATGCAAAATAGACACTTATAATGCTTTAAAACTCGAAAATCGTTTCCTTTTTTCAGTCTTTTGACTGCTTTTCCTCCTGTTGACTTTAACAAGTGAAAGTCCTCTAAAAAATTTCATTTATCTTACTTTGAAAACTTTATTTGTATGTATTATTTCCCGACTCCTGAGTACAAAGCAATGTACAAAACTATTTTTGAAAAAAGTTTGCAAAATGGCAGTTAAGTTTCTGACGTGTTATTAAAAACAAATTATCTGTCTTAGCCAATCATGAGGTTGCTAGTTACCAGTTTTCTCTCGGCCTAAATTCGCGCATGAGCATAAAGTAGAAAACCGTCCATGACGTAGAGTCCGTGACTTATTGGCGGACGACTTTGCATTCCGCTACGTTGTCACATACCCGGGTGTAAATATCCGAGCGGAATTTAGTACCCTCGCACGGAGCTTCGCGCTGGCTCGGGGATAACATTCTGTCGAAAATATACAATTGTTTGCTCAAAGCAAAGTTTGTTCAGACGGATACGGATTACCTCCAAACAGAAAGAACTGCCAGCAATGCAAACATATGCCACCTTGACATAAGCGGCGATTAAATTGATTAAATATAAATTTAAAACTTTGGGCTCCAGCGTCGGCCACGGCGTATAATCTGCATGTAAACAGAAAAGATATACTTTCTCGACTTTTTGTTCAATTAAACCATAAGTCTTTCGTCGTACTAACTATTCTGACTAAGGAAGAAATCTTGCATATGCATAGTACTTTAATTTTATAGACAAAGTTAAAAAGTTATTTTCCTTGATCTTCGTCTGTATAGTCAAAATCAGAGATGTCAATTAACAGGTATATCTTGTTCACCAACATTTAAACTTCTCGAAAATCAGGTTGATAGCTTGTAACAAACAATGGCTTCAAACTATATTTTGGCACAATTTTTATGTTGGCTGGGGCTCTACTCATTTTGGCTACTGTTATTACTCAGTCTCCTAGTCTCCTAGCCAATTAGCGGCGCGTATGCGCCGTTCCGGAAACGTCAGCCTGTGGCAAGTGTAATAATTCTGCTTGGCTATTTACACCGTGAAAAAGAGAGCTAGCCGTTTTCAAAGTTCATAATTGATTGCGCACGCGTCGCTATGGTTCATCGTTCATTGGTGATTGGTGGTCATCTCACTGATTTCAAAAGTATGGCGGATTGTCAGGACTGGAATGAGTGAGATTATAGTCTATAGAAAAACATGAGAAAGTCTACATGAATTAAAAGTCGCTTTTTGAAACTTTAGGAAAACCTGTGGAACGAATTTTATCGCTTTACTTTATAACATAATTTTAGTATATAGATTGTTGATGTATTTGTTGCTCTAAAAACTGTTGCTATTATACCGGGTGGGGCAAAAAGTACGACTGTTTGATTTAGTATTACTTAAAAACTAAAAGAGCTATTACACATTTTGATATATACCATGTGCATTTTCATGCAATATTTACTGAGATAGCTGCGTTTAAACGTGACTAAACACTTTTGGAACTGTCGAGAATTAGCTAAAAACGGCCTATTAAACTAATTTGATAACCGTTACCATTTTATCGTAAGTATTATTTAAATGAAGTGAAGTTGAAGTTAGAAATGTTTCTTGAATAGATATGCTCTTTATTCTAACATTTGGCCTTCTAACTTCAACTTCACTTCATTGAAACGAATACTTACGTAAAATGCAGGTGGATCGATACAGTTTTCGAAAATCCAGGTGTCCAACACTTTGAAATTTTTAAACTCCGTATTTTTTGGTGTTATTCACCACGTATCGGGGTTTTCATATATTTTGATCTTTCTACTTTCAAATTATGTTAGTTTTAGTAACACATAGTTCGTTGCTATGGCAACATACGCGTACGAAATTCACTCCAAAATAGCCTATCGCCTCGTGTAGTTGGAAAAGAAGCATGGTTACCCCCAATTTTTTTCGTGCATTATTTTACTTGCAAGACAGACTAACAATAAGCAAAATATAAAAAATTTCTGTAATGCCATTTTTGTGAAAAAGGCAAAAATGTCGTTTTCTTCAATAAATTTTTTTTGGCATTACAGAATAATTTTTTGGCATAATTTTTTTATTTTTGGTATAATGAAAGATTTTCGCGCTGCAATACAGCATGCAAAATCTGAACATAGGTCACCGGACAAAATAATGAGATATAGCGCATTGTTTTTCAAAAATGGAATTTTTTAATGACGTCAGCAATTGACATGAAAACAGCATATAACACGCGTAATGACGCGAGGTGGCGCGAGCAACTGCCCACGTCAGGTAATTTTGGAAGTTCTTCGTTAATACTCCCGCGCGCACAAATGCTCACGCGGGTTTGTACATATAGTATGAAGTTTTGTTTTCGCGATTCTTGAATAAGGTTTTTGTGATTACTATATCGAGTCACCTTAATAGGCCATTTTTAGCTAATTCTCGACACTTCCAAAAATGTTTACTCAAGTTTAAACGCAGCTATCTCGATCAATATTGCACGAAAATGCACATGGCATATATCACAATTTAAGTTAGACATCGCTGAATGCAAAGCAACTTGTTTAAGTGGGTTTTTTTTTTGGTTTTTTTTTTTTTTTTTTTTTTATTTTATTTTATTTAGCTTCGCCAACTAGGGCAGGGTCACCACACCAGCATATGCCAATTACTGTGGGCCCTTTTACCTAACCCACCCTGTCAACTTTCCCTGTGGGGGGAAACCGGAGTACCCGGAGAAAACCCACGACTTTCGGCAGAGCGTTGACTTTACTCTTTTCACTTGAGGACTGGGTTCGAGTCGCATTGAGAAAGTTCTCACTGAGACTTGAACCCGCGACCTTAGAGGTGAAAGGCAAGTGCGCTAACCACTTCGCCACCGAAGCCCATGTAATGAAGCCCGTGTAATAGCTCTTTTAGTTTTTAAGTTATACTAAATCGAACAGTCGTACTTTTTTTTGCCCCACCCGGTATATACATAGTTTTTCATTTTATTCCAAGTTAAAGTATCGTATATTTTATATTATCAAAAACTGTAAATTAAAAAAAGAGCGAAATCATGTTTACGAAATCATTTTGCATATTTTCAACTGCTTTCATTTCAAAAATAACTTCTCGGTAAAACTAGTTAAAAGGCAGTTTAGTTTTAATGTTTCAAGAACTTTTCGAAACGTTCTATTGCGGAAGGTTGAGTTTTGCATTAATTTGAAGTTTATTGAATGTATAATAAAATACCTATACATCATATATTTTGGAATTTTATGGCTAAAACAACTAGTCTTTTGATTACTTTTGCTGTTTTATACCCTGTTTTATACTGCGTAAAAACATCTATATTTATATGTAATATATACAAACCGCGCGAGAGGTCTTTATCTGATTTAAAACATCGAGGGGCAGCTGAGTGTTTTAGATCTGATAAAGGCCGAACTGCAAGGTTTGTATATGACTTCTAAAATGACTCGTTTTGTACCACCCATTTTCCAAAATTTTATTCCATTCATGATTCGTACAAATCATTATTAACTGACTCTTGCAAATGTACATGGCCTTATAAATCCTTAAATTGTTCATATATTTTTCAATTGGTTTTTCAATTTTTCTCGCTTCGCTCTAATATCAATACAATATGAACAAAATATTGTTTTAATTACACGCTTCCTTCATGTTCTCCCAACATTCCCCGCGTGCATTATAACACCATAAATGCACGCAACTCGTTTTCTATTTCTTAAGTAGTGCGTCATTGGCTAGCACTCGCGCATGCACATAACAACAGAACCGTCACCCGTCGAACTAGTTAGACAGGCTAACTTCTCACTTTACATAGCGGAAATGTTACCTCGCCCCAGGTATGCGTCCAGGATGGCATATCACACTGTTGCCACGACGACAAAGTGCTATTAATTTACCCACTTTCCATAACTTATGTCGCCAAACCAATAATCATCATCCCCACCATACGATCTGATCTAAAACTCCACACGAGTCAGAACACGAGTGAACACGAATGAAGACGAGTGAACACCAGTGACAGGAGTGGAACACGGGTGAACACGAGTGAACACGAGTGAACACAGGAACACGAGTGAATACGAATGAAATACAACCAAATGACACTTAGGCACTATAAATATATAGGAATCAGGAAATAAAACCCCAAATTTCCAGTCATTTATTGAAAAAGTTTGAAACGTTAATTTATTGCGTGCTTCTGCTCAGTGTTCTACTGGATCGGATTATTACAAGCGTTTTCTCTGACTCTGGGCTACACGACTGTGGACTACACAATTATTTGGAGTTTGGAAAACGTGGAGTGTCAATTTGAGAATTCTACTTTTTGTACATATGTATTTAGTTGTTGTTTGGACAATTGTTGTGTATATTTATATATGATTTAATTTAATTGCAATTTAAACGCAAATATTGTCAATTAATTGTAATATTAATAACGTTATTGTTATAGCCAAACGCAAGTTATTTATGGAAATATAATGTACATTGACTATTTCACTTTTCAGTCCATGTTCTGTTATTGCTAACTATCATTTGAATTAAAATGCTTTCTTTCATTCATATCTGTATGTCGTTTAATTTCAAAAAGGTATTGTCGGATGATTTGAAATATGTAAGCAAACAACAATGAAAGCATTTTTATTCAAATGATAATTATCAATAACACAACGTGGACTCACGGGACTGAAAAGTGAAATGGTCAATGTACATTATATTTCCATAAATGGCTTGCGTTTAGCTAACAATTAACGTTATTAATATTACAATAAATTAACAATATTCGCCTTTAAATAGCAACTAAATTAAATCAAATATACACAACAATTGTCCAAACAACAACTAAATGCATATGTACCAAAAGTAGAATATCCCACATTGACAACCACGTTTTCCAAACTCCAAATAGTTGTGTAGTCAACTGTCGTAATTTAGCCCAAAGAAAACGCTTGTAATAAATGCCGAGTAGAACACTGAGCGGCAGCACGCAATAAATTAACTTTTCCAAGCCTTTTTTCAATTAATAAAACTGGGTAATTAGGGTTTATTTCCTGTTTACTAAATATCTATAGAGCCTAAATGGCATTTTTAGTTGTATTTCATTCGTGTTCACTCGGGTTCACTTGTGTTCATTCGTGTTCATTCGTGTTCACTCGTGTTCATTCGTGTTCACTCGTGTTCATTCGTGTTCACTCGTGTTCTGACTCGTGTGGAGTTTTAGATCAGATCCCACCATAAACGAAACAACATTTTATGCATACGTGCATCGTTTTCGAAAGTCTGAGACGCTAGGTTAACACCGTAGCATAATTATTCGGTATCAATCATGAAATCTCGCAAAGAGTAGAAATTACTGAAAAAATGAACAATCATTCTTACGTACTGTAAACATAGTCGTAAACAGACATTTTAAAATTTCCAGTTAATCTGTTGTCGATAGTAATGAAGATCTCCTACTTTTCACTCGAGTCCAGCCTTTTCAGATTGTTTTTTCTATTGTATTGGAAATTAAACGATTTAAACGATATACCTTAATTCCCTCCCAATATGAACAGTAAAATATCCGAAACCTTGTAGTATATTTGAAATGTTCCCCTAAAAAATTACTGCTATCAGTATTAATAACTGTATTTTTGGATTTTGTGTAATGCCAAAATAACAATTTTTTAGGTAACACCGAAAGCCAGCTAGATTTTGGTTCAAACGATAAGTTATATCATGCTGAAGGACGTTCAATATTTTACCCAGCGATAATGAGTGGAAATACAGAGTTGATCAAATATCTTCAATGTCACGTGCAGAGTTCAACAAAACTTTTATCAAATGAGATGAAGAATGACAACCACGGGGCGTTGGAAAATAGCATTGTAAGAAATAATATGACTGATTTGCTGAACATCTTGCTACAACTTGAGGATACTTCACAAGAAAACCATTTACCAGAATCAGTTATTACAGGTATATTTGTGAGGTAAGGAAGCTCATATAATATGTAACTGTCAATTAGCTAGAATTACCGAGACATTTTGCAAAAATTAGGCCGACGACGCGTAGTGAACGAGGCCAGTATTTGGATAAATGGCTAGGTTCGAGTTCTGGTCATGTCGAGTTTTTTTATGTGTTGTAGTCTTATTGCTTGATATGGTGCTTTAACAGACCAAATGTTTGAATAAGGATCGAGGGACCGAAAAACCACTTTATATGCAGAGTACAGTAACATTTGAGTAATTGTGACTTTTGTGTGATTCAAGCTATAATTGCGTACCAATCGTATTGTGTGTACGGCAAACTGTAGTAAATTCATGCCAAATTTCGCTTGGCTTTTTCACTTGTCTTACTCAATGGTATGGTAAATGTAATATTTATGTAATCTAGAGCAGGGTATAATTTTATTATTTTAAATAACTCACGAGCATTAGCAGAAAACGGGATTGTAAATTTAATGTTTAATAGTTAGTATAGGTAATCACACGGGAAGAAGTGCAATTAATGATTAAAAGTACGAGTGATATTTGAAAATGTGCACAAATTGTAAGAGCTGTCGGCGAGTGCAATTTGGCACATTTTAAATATCACGAGAAGTTTTAAACATTAATTGCACTACTTGCCCGTGTGATTATTTATTTATTATATGCATGACAATATTATAGCTTTGTTCGCACCTTTCCGTAGTAAAAACTTTTGAAAAGCTTTATCCAAGTATTCAGGTCGATAACTTTCCATTTCAACGTCGTAATTTCGTCAGAAAGCCCATTCTTGCCTTTCTTTTAAACCATCCTTTAAACCAACTCACAGTGCCCTTTTGAACGTTTAATAAAGGAAGCCAGACTTCCTCATTCTTGGTATTGTTTACGAAGTAGTCCGTCATTTTGTTTTGTCAAATCATTAATTGCATTCCCAGGAGTGCAATTAATGAATAATTGCACTCCTCTTAACCAATCAGATTGCAGTAATTTTGTCGTGTATATAATAAATTGTGTAATAACGGTTATAGCGCAATACAGGGTGTCCCCAAAAGTCCTCTATACAGGTGTCCCCAAAAGTCCCCTATATAAATCACTCTTTGTTTATTATACGTGCATTGTTATACCTCTGGGAATTTAAAATAGCTTCTAAAACGAACACAAAATGTCAAATTACAAATTCGTCTTGCCGTCAATCTGAGTAAGAATGGTTCAACTGACTACAGAGCAACGAGTATTTGTCGTAAATAACTTATACGTCGCGTTAAATTATTTGGACGAAGGAAGTTGTAAATACTTCCGCCGTTCATGTACAATTAAATTAAATTCCCAAAGGTATAATAACGCACAAGAGTGATTTCTAAAGGACTTTTTGGGACACCCTGTAGAAATCACTAATTTAAAATAGCTTCTAAAACGAACAGCAACACAAAAATATCAAATGACAAATTTGTCTTACCGTGTAAGAATGGTTCAACTGGCTACATGCAGAGCAAGGAGTATTTGTCGTAACAACTTTTACGTCGCGTTAAATTATTTGGACGAAGGGAAGTTGTAAATACTTCCGCCGTTCATGTACAATTAAATTAAATTCCCAAAGGTATAATAACGCACAAGAGTGATTTCTAAAGGGGGACTTTTTTGGGGGACATCCTGTACAGGGTGTATCAAAAAAACTGCAAATACCATAATTTGTATGCACGAGATCATACATTAGAATTTCAATGGCTGTGCAAATAATTACGCTTCTGGGATTTGAAAATATGTTTCCTCGTGCAGTACTATCAAAATAAGCAACCAAAGTGAAATAAAATTAGTTCGATTACGAATGGCTCAGCTAACAACAGAGCAAAGAGTATTTCTTGTTTTAGTACGCCCAAACTCAAAACTCGACAGCAGTCATTCGTAAACTGAGCCATTCGTAATCGAACTCATAAGTTTAATTCACTTTGTGTGCTTGTTTTGATACCCTGGGAAACGTATTTTCAAATCCCAGAAGCGTAATTATTTGCACAGCCATTGAAATTCTAATGTAAGATCTCGTGCATACAAATTATGATTTGCAGTTTTGATACACCCTGTATTTACAAGTTGTCCCAAAAAAGGCTACCTTTTCAAATTCAAATGAGCGTGTTAATTCAAACAACCTATTGTGTTCAATTTCAAAGGGCTTTAAGTGCATGCACACACGGTGATTAAGAATAACTTCAAGTCTGCGTTTGGAAAGCGTTCAGAAGCGTTTTGTATTTGTTTAAGTCCTGTTTAGATGTTGAATTTATGTTGAATTTGGTGTTGAATTTAACTCGTCAAATTTATATGAAACGTCTGTTTGAACGCAATTAATAATCTAAAACAGGTTTTATAACTTATTCATCAATTGGAAGCTTTTCTTAATATCCCATGTGTATAAAACTGTGTTTTTACGCATTCGTAGTTCAAAAGCGATAATGATTTCAAAGAACTACAATAGGTTGCTTGAATTAACATGCTAATTTGAATTTGAAAAGGTAGCCTTTTTTGGGTACACCCTGTATACAGTAGATTAAATTATTGTAATGGTGATGAACCAAGCACTTTGAAAGAAACAAACGAACAGCTGCAACAAAGTGAACCTGCCTGTTTAAATTCACTTGTCAATTGCAATCCCCACCCTCCTGCCTGCATGTGTACAGCATTGTGTTTCAGTGTTTGAAAATATTGAACAAGAATTCATACATTTTCAAATATATTCTTCGTTCAATAAATCAATTGAATGTCTTTAAATCTTTCCCCATGGGCTGGGAGATTAACCGGAGTTATTCAGTTCAGTCTTCCTCAGGAAGTCAGGCAATTGTTTAGTATGGAAGTATTAAGATCTATCTTCCCACCTTTTCCTGATGTTGACCACTCTCTTTCAAATTATTTTGCTATTCTGTGAGAAATCAAATTCTTAACTAATCCAGGAACTATTTTGAGTATTTTCATTGTGCCACTGTGTAGAAAAACAAACATGCTGGAAAACAAACAGATAATATTTGATTTAATTTGCTCAATATTTCAGATCGTGAGTTTAGATCAGGCTTAGCAGGCCAACCTTAGACTGTGACTAGACTGTATAGCCAATCCCCCTAAACGTTTCCCCATATTTAATATGCTCCAATTCCAGGGTCGAGAATCCAGGATAATGGAAATTCCCCACCTAGTCAGGCTTTAGTAACAGTCAATAGAGGAAAACACACCTACCATTCCCTGAGGTGGGGATTGGGATTTACAATTGACAAAATATAAGGCTAAGAATACTATTGTATGTGTCAAGGAAGGGGAGGGGTGGATTGTGTGCCACACTGTTAGAAAAAGAGTTGTAGAGACCCAGAGTTGTCATTTGCACTTATTCCACTGAATACTCACTGAATACAGTTGTCAGTTGTAACCCCCACTTCCTCCACCTTGAGGAATGGTGGGGAAATGTGGGGCATTTTTTCTCTATTAACTGTTAGTTAATCATGACAAAGTGGGGGTTTCCTAATAACTGTCAGTACCCCACCACTGATCATGCAGTTACTTCAAGGTGTGGGGGGGGGGGGGCACTTCTTAAGGGCACCTCTTCTATCAGTAAAGGGCACTTTGAATTAGCTGGAGAAAGGGGTACTTTGAAGAAAAGTTGGGGGGTCATGTGCCCTCCGGTTCCTACGCCACTGCCACTGACAAGTAATATCCTCTGGCGTTAGACAGAGTGCTGAAAATTATGAAAGTAGGTGCATCTGTTGACCCATTAACTGACAGTAATTCTACCACTGACGAGAAAATTGTCGGGCGTTAGACAGAATAAATACTTAAAGTAGGGGCACATCTGGGCGTATTCCAGCTAATGGGTTAATATGGATTCCCGAGCCTTCCTGAATGTGGAGCATATTAAATTATTATTATTATGGGGGGGGAAACGTATAGGGGTTAGCTTATACAGCCTGGTCACAGTCTAGGGGTTTGCCTTGTTAAGTCTGATCTAAACACATGATCTGGAAATATTAAGCAAATTTAGTTAAATATTATCGGTTTGTTTTCCTGTTTGGTTTTCTACACAGTGCAACACAATGAAAATAGTTCCCTTGAATTATTTCAGAATTTGTTTTCTCACAGAATAGAAAATAATTTGCAATAGTTTGAAAAAGAGAGTGGTTCTGCCATGCATGTGTACACATTGTGTTTCAGTAAGTTTGGAAAATATTGAACAAGAATTAATCAATTTTAAAAGTTATTTTTTGTTCAATAAATCAATTGAAATCTTTCCCACGTGGGTTGACTAGTAACCAGGGTTAGTCGTTCAGTCTTCCCTCTGTGAGTCAGGCCATTGTTTAGTATGGAGGTATTAAGACTATCTTCTCCCACCATTTCCTGATGTTGGAGGGTGGGGTTATAATTGAATATTTAAAAATACAATAACCTAAGCCGCACTTCGAGTTACACTTATTCAGAAAGTACTATTTACAGTTTGATTTAAATACACAATATGTACAGTAAATCTTTACAGACTACCAACTTTAATATTGAATTAATACGGTGCTATAGGTTTAGCCAATTTATAAACAGAAAACATATTTAACTATGACTTAATACCTTGAATGCAATGCTGAAACTTATGTATCTGATGTATAAATGCTAAAACTAAAATCCTGCAGCTTTTAAAAATATTTAGAGTGTGTTTATGGACTTTCGAATTAAAAAAACCTACTGTTTACTTGTAGAATGAAAGAACCAAGGCATTCCAAGTAGAAAACATTTACAAAAACTGCTTTAACTCATGGAAAACTAGCGGATATGTAATATAAATAATCGCGCCAAAACACAAGAAAAGCTCTGTGCTTGTACGTCACAAAGGCCATTGTTTAGAGCATTCTAAGTCAGGTTTTAGTATGAATTTTAAGTCGCAAAATATGGCCATAAAACGTATGATCAATCGAGAAATATTCATATGGAAAAATACATGATCAGCATAGATAGACAACATGAGAATATTCCCAGAGTTAAAACTGCGTTTACGCCGGTCTCTACAACAATGCAATACTCTGGAAAACGTTGAGCAAATCGATTCTAAAACGATGAATATGTTCGAATTGTAAGCCACCACGGCGTCCTTCAAGGCTGTTTTCTTCGTAATACGTGCAGGAAAAAATTCCTTTTAATTTGGTACATAATTTAACCAAGGCTTCTTCTTTACACACAGCGATTAAAAATAACAACGATCGTGACGTAGATTGATAGAAAATTAGTCATTTGTTCTTTGAAACAAAATTGCCGCCATGAAAACAAAATTTCATGAGGAAGTGAATTTGATACCACAATACCGGCATGCATTGCGCCAAAGCTCCATTAGGTAATAGGCCTATTAGGAGATTCGAGCATCTCTTGAAAATAATTAGAGCTCTCCAGCCTTGATTGAATAAAACGACTACCAGTTGATTAGGGTATGGCCGAGTTTCAACTACATTTTTATTGTTTATATATTTATTTTTTGCACACATGTTTATTGCCTCAGTCACAAATAGCCTGGGTAAAGAAATGCCAAGCTGCGCCTTATGGTATGAGGTGATGTTGAATATAGAAGGTCAAGGAATGATCATGTACTCATTGTTGATAAACACAAATAGTGTTAAAAATACAAATGGCATGATTTTAATACATATTTATAATGAACTTGATCTGTAACAAAGCTTTGAATGATGCAGGATATTTGTACTGTATTTAAAAAGCTTGCCTTGCTTCGATTTGAAATTAGTTGATATATGGTGTCAAGCCGTTAATCTGTCAATAACCTTTTTGGAACTTGACGAACTGGTTTCACTGAGACGAAAGTTATCAAAACATTTCATGACATGACAGGACAGATATAGCGTGATTTTAAGGAAATTTGAAAGAAATTGGTTAAATGTGCAATGGAATGATATTGAACATTCTTCATGGAGTTTCTACAACACGCTAATACTTTTACATGGTTACACGGCTTAGTTATTCATTACAAATAT